>JACDNR010000341.1:0-27440 GCA_013421045.1 Propylea japonica | reverse complement strand
AAAGATCCACCAGGTCCATTACTAGCAGCTACTCCTTACAATCTCAACGTCAGGTAAGAACTTGCACTCAAACTAAGTGCTCGGGATATAATTAGGTCAACAACCTGGTCCTGTTTCGATTCAAAAATGAAAATATAACCTTTTAATTGAAATTGTGTTTATTTTTAGTAACATATATTGATACTAAAAGTCCCGGATATTCAGGCAGACTTGTGCAATATAACGAGGAAAGTACACGAAAACAGCAAACATACTCACCAAGAAAAATATGGAAGCCCAGGTCTCTGCTTCCTATTGTCCATTTGTTCAAGAAGGATGTACCCGTTATTTCGCCCAAAATAAAAAAAGGGAACTATTCGAATGGGAACTCCAGGTATTATAATATGCTGTACTAAGCTGAAATGGGATTATTTTACTACTTTCCTGAAAAAATAACCCTAATTTACTTTCATTTCAGAATCTAGAGCCTATTATTCTCAAGATCAGAGTCGACTATACTAGAAGGAATTGTACGAAATAGCTCAATTCTCAAAGAAACATAATAATAGTAATGAAGTTTAGTACCAGAAAGTGTTTTGGATGCTCTGAAAGAAATCTCAAGAAAGAGAATACATGCTAATGAGTTAATTATATACTCGTTTTTTCATCGGTTCTTCGATTATGGGATTTTATCATTTTTTTAAATGATAATACAAGGAATCCGTTTCCGTGACATAGCAAGGAATTTACAATACAGTGTAACCTCTTTTATTCGGACTGATTGTAACACATGTAGTGTAGGGATTACTTGATGTCCAGTTTAACATGTGTCGGAAATAAAGAGGTTATACTGTACATCATTAAAAGCAAATCTGTTTTACTCACAAAATTAACGTTACAGGAATATGACCCTATCGATGACAGCAGCAAAAAGTTTAGAAAAGCAAATGGAGATGGGGATTACTTGAAAAGAAATAGGTTGAATCTCACCATCTGAGAAGTCGAATAATAACTCTCCAACTACACAAGCTAAGAAGAGATGTGTACGATTGATGCTGTACTTGCCTCAAAAACTTCCAGTATGTATGAAACTTTGGAAGGGGGCACTAAGAGAAAATCTAGTAAGTGTTTTTTATTATTCATTATCTTAGTTTCATTCAAATTTCAAAGAAAGTAATGATGAGTTGTAGAGATCATTGTTTAATTTTCGAAGCGATCTTACACGTTAACCCCATTTGTTTTAGTTTTTATTCATTTAAATACAGGGGAACTTCCCTATAACGAAAGCGCTAAATCCGCAAAAAAAATTTGTTATGAAGAAATTTCGTTATACAGAAAACATTTTTCTATAGTTGGCAATGTCGCTGTCGACTTCACTGATAAATTTAAGTTTATCATTCAAACTTAAGCACTTTCTTTTAGACATTTTCGTACAACTTTCACACAAGCGTAATGGTTAGATTGAAACCAAACAGCCAGGGGTGTATTTGAAACTGTTTCAGAAGGAATTCTCTGTCCGCCATAATTATTAGTTTAAGGTCGGGATTTATTACGTACTCCCGGAAAATTTCCGAAAACCCCCCTTATATATTCTTACCAATACCCATTCAAAGAGTGATGATCTTTGAATATTTCTTTATAGGGAGAATTTACTTCGTTTTAGAGGGTGTTTTTAACATGGAATTTGGATTCAAGGTGCAAGGTCTTGTACGAAATTCGTTATACAGAAGAAATGTGTTATACAGGAAGTTCGTTGTAGGGAAGTTCCACTGTATTTAGGAACAATTGTATCAAATAGAACACAAATAATTTTTTGAAGAATACAATCTTATGACTTTTTGTATAAGGTCTTTGCCCTAATTGTATATGACCAAAATGAGTTAGTAATTCAAGAGTTTTGGTCATTATGAAAAAATTATTATTGAATAATCTAAAACTGATTATCTTAATATAGCATTTGTTGAATAAAAAGTGACACAAAGACATGTGTGAAATTTCGTCAGAATAACAGCCTGAGAAGGTTATCTAAAAATATTTACGGAAATGAAATATCCAGCAGTCTCATGTATACATGCATGGGCGACTCCTCTTTAAAAGTTAACGAACAAGCATTCAATGCTTTTGGCTTGAAGTGCCCTATTATCTTTATGACAGCATAACTTTTGACTAACCGAATGATATTGCAATTCGCAAAAATCAACGAAATTTTTTTTATCATCCCCACGTCAGAATACAACAAATATGTGTTTGAGTGTCTTGCCAGCTTCTAGCATCAAACCACTGGAGGTGGGCTTCTTGAGTTTATACATAATTTTGTTTCAGATGAAGATTCGAACAATAAAATACTCCCATTGAATAAAAAGAAATATAATAGTTGAAACCCAAACTCTTGGAACTCCAGTTACTACGAAAGAAGCTGCTGAATCATACAGTTGTCGATGGAGAAAAAAGTGATAAGACATGAAAAAATCCTTGAAAAAACTGAAGTTGTTGAAGAAATAACTTCTCCAAAGCAAGTTCTGAAGGTATTGGACGATAAGCCTTTAGAAGTAATTCGAAAGAATCGGTTAGGAGCATTACTGAGTGCCTAAGTGGACGAGAGATTCCATCCATTCCTATGGAGGACCGACGAAAAGCATTGGATCAAGAATGGCCCTCTCAAGTTCCGAGAAACCACTGGTTTCGATATTATCATCTCAAAATAAACAGTCAAATCGGATGAGAAACATGTTACTTTTGATCTACTTCAGATACACAACATTCTCAATCCACCAGTTCATCTTTATTTCGGAAATGATTCCACAACCACCAGTCTAGAAAAGAAGAGAAAAACAAACAGTCCAAATGAAAATCAGCTGCGATATCATTGGGAATGTTTCTTCTTTCAGAAAATACACCAAAAGAACAACCATCAATGAGAAATCAGAAAAGAATATATTGAGTACATTTTCTACCAATCAAAAATCAGATAAGGAGGAAACTAAAACGAAGAGAGGAGAAAAGTGTTGGAGGTTTCAAATTTGATTTTAGTAACCTGTCAACCTTACTAGCAGCATTTCGAGCACTCCGATTCACTACTACTGTGAAAGCAGTTCAAAAATAGAATTTAAACCATCAGTAGACTTTTCGTCACTATCTTCCATTGCACAGAACACTAAAACAATGTTGGACATCACCTTCCAAGGCTGACTCTGGATCTCTACCTGCCAACCTACTTTTGAATCTTCTTTCACTAAAAGTCCGTCAGCAGCACCCAGCACTATTCACTTGGTCTGCCTACTTCATTACCGATAGCAAGCTCTACTACACTTACTTCTGCATCAGGCAGTGCTTCAAGTACTTTCACTTTGGCACAAAACCAGCAAATGAAGTGACCTACAACTAATAAAATTCCCGATAAAACAACACCCGTGTTTGCATTTGGAAAGAAAGAAACATTGCCGACTGAAACAGGAAATTCTTCTACAAGTATGAATTTGAGAAAGCTGAAAGCTCTGGTAACATTACAAGCCCTTTTGGATCGAAAACTGTTGCTTCAGTTGGAAATGCTTCTCCAGTATTTCCATTTAAATCAATGACAACATTTCTACAATTTTGCCAAAAGTTCTAATGTAACCGTCGTTGACAACAACTACTATGTCAAATACTCCTTCATTTTCTTCTACAAGTGCAGTGTCTACTTCACTTCACCAAAATCATCTGCTGTTTGGCTACTTCAAAGCAGTACTTTTTACTTTTAACGCAGCATCACCTGCTTCGGAAACTTCTACCCCTAATTTGGGAAGTACCACTAGCACCCCTGGTGGTTTCAATTTGGTGGAGGAAACTCTTTGCCTGCCTTTGGAAGCCCTTCTGTTAGTTCTATTACTTCACAAACAATACAGTTACACATCAAATGTTTTCAGTACTCAAACAATGTAATGAGCACTTCTTCAAAAGCCCCAGTTGAAAATACAAGTGGTACTAGTAATCCATTTATATCAGCTCCAATAAACACAGGAAGTTCTTCGATGTTTGGAAATACTTCTGTTCAGAATAGCACTTTCACTTCAGATAAAAGACATTTGCTTTTGGTTCCAGTGGTAACCAAAATGATGCCAATACTTCTTCCAGTGCAACATCAACATTTACATTCAAAACAAGTCAGAGTGGGGTAACAGCTACAAATACTAGTGCATCAACTGCTTCGAAACTTCCATTCGGTGCTTCATGCCTACTTTTGGTACAAAATAACATGTTTTCAACAACGAAAACTACCCCTGTTCCTTCTTTTGGAGGCATCCACAACAACTTCGTCCTCTTGGAGCACAACAACTACTTCATCTTGGATCACCAAACAACTACTTCATCTTTTGGGACATCTAATTCATTCGCTTTTGTAAAACCAGTACAATTGAACGCCCCTAGCTCCACAACACCTTTATTCGGTGCCACAAATACTCCCCTCTTTCGGTACTACAACCACTTTCTACTTTTGGAACAACAAAAGTACTTTTGGCAATTCAAATACACCTAATTTTGGCTCAACAAATGCACCTAGTTTTGGAACTACAAATACACCCAGTTTTGGCACTACAAATACACCTAGTTTTTGGCACTACAAATACACCAGTTTTGGCACCACAAATACATCTACTTTTGGTTCTACTGCAAATACCTTAGTTTCGGTACTGCCAGTACCCCAGGGTTTGGTACTAACGAATACGCCTAGCTTCAGTACCGCTAATACATCTAATTCTTTTGGCTCTACCAATACCCTACTTTTGGTACCACTAGTTCATCTACTTTCGGTACCTCAAATGCGCCTTCCTTTGGTAATAATAATGCACCTGCGTTTGGTACATCAAATACTCCCGCATTTGGTACAACAAATGCTACTGCTTTTGGTACAACAAGTACACCGGCTTTCGGTACTTCCAATACAACAACCGGCTTTTGGTACTTCTAATACCACATCCTCAAGTGTGAACGTTTTTTGGGGCGACCAGTACAGCGGCAACAGGCTTCGGTACGAACAACTCAGCATTTGGAACACCAAAAAATTCTGGATTTGGTACAACTAATGCTCCCACATTTGGAAATGCTACCACTACAGCCAGTTTTGGAACATCATTTTCATCACCCAGTACGTGAAGCTCCTTCTTTTGGTAACCCTTCATCGCCATTTGGTAACGCCATGGGAAACAATGCCAGTACCTTCAATTCGAACAATACTTCATCTCCATTTGGCAATACTGGTACAATAATTTGGTACCTTCAATTCGAACAATGCTGCGACTTCTGCACCAAGTTTCGGATCGAATGCGAATAATACCTTTGGAAATTCTTCCGTGACAAATGCATTTGGTAGTGGTGGCAGTGCAAATAACACTTTTGGTAGTGGTAATAATGCAACAAACACATTTGGTTCATCCAACGCTAGTAGTCCATTTGGAACAAATGCCAATTCTCCTGCGTCAAGTGCTTTTGGTTCAAGCTTTGGTAAGAAACCGAACAATCATCTAGTATTTTCCCTGCTTCAACCAATAACATGTTCAATAATTCCTCAACATTTGGTTCGCACCAACCAATAATAATGGTAATACGGGAGGCAGCTCGACCATGGTGTGTTCACTTTTGGTTCTCCCAATAGTAGTGCACCATCTTCGGGAGGTGTATTCACTTTTGGTGCTACTGAGCCCCTAAAACCTTTAATTTCAGTGCACCTGCACTTCAGATAATAACGCAACTTCATCTGGTAGTGCATTCAACTCTGTTCCATCTTTTGCGCAACCTGGTGGTATGCCAATATGTTTAGTATAGGTTTCTGGAAATACTTCAGCACCTCAAGCTAGAGGCAGAGACGCTTGTTAGAGCTAGGAGACGTACTTGAGTGTAATTTATCAATGACCATTGCATTGAATAGTTTTAATTTTAATCTTGATTAGTGAATTGTGAGAATTTTAAAAATATCTGTGATTTATTTTGGTGGTTAGCCAAAACTAGTTGAAGGTTTAGACGAATTAATGCTAAATAATTATTTGGAGAATTCAACTAATTGCGTATAAAGAAAGGAAATTTTGTTGACTATTGTATAGTGCTTTGTGTTTAAAATTGTCGTTTCGACATGAAATACTTGTCACTCTCCAATTTTTTAGGGTACGAATTTAAAATTCTCACTAAAATCTATATAAGTAATAGATTTGAATTGGAAGCTTCTAGACGGTATTAATGTAGTTTACCAAGAACCCCATATACTATTTTATATTATATTGTACATTATATCATGTATCAGCGAGGGGGTATGGGCACAAACGATATTTTAAATATATTTTTTATAGAAAAAATCAATTGTGATACTCATTTGTACAGTATGTTATATAATTTATTGTTTCTCTCACATGGTATTCTGTTGATCTACACGAAAATATTATTACTTTCTTCTAGAATATCATTTGACAGGATCTAGTCTTGTTGTGCTTCTGCCCCCTATGCCTTAATTTTAGATAAAAAAATGTTTTCTGTGAAATACTTCGGTGGAATGAGTATTTTGTTCGAACAATAAATTTATGTATTTATACTTATGTTTTGATTATTTATTCATTTGCCCTCATATATATTCACTATTCAGAGTTTTAACTTGGTTAAGTGAAAGGTTTGGAGAACTAGTGAATATTTCGTTCTGAAATTTAAGGTAGAGCCCAAATATTTTCGAGTCGACAGTGTTGCCACATTTATCTTAAACGCATATCTACTTTCTTATTTCAAATGAAACATACTATATTTATGTATCAATTCTATACCAAATTAGGAGTTCAACCTTCAGTAAAAAAATCTCTTTCACGCACTGTTGCCAAGTTATGCACTAATTCTTGCAATTCTTGACTTCAGCATTGAAAGTAGTATTTAATACCTATCCAATTATGGCGATTGTTATTCATATTTCGTCATAAAGTGAAAATAATAATTCAATTTGGTTCATTTTTATTTCACTTTAAATACACAATAAAATATATGTATACACACATAACATCTCATTAAAGTGCTTTCTATAGAGATATAACTACACATTATCAACAAGTGTTGAGAAAATCACATTACATCATAGCTGTTTAGTCATATTCATCAATATAGATAAAAATCTTTCAATGAAAACATGATAAAAATGCAAATCGTAATAAATACATACATATTACAATTTATAAGCATGCCTAAGCATTAAGTCGAAGTAACAATCACTATCAATTGATGCACTAATGCCAGAATAATAGTTGAAGAATTCTTCTCTGTCACCTGAAAAAAGAAAAGAATATAATGCAATTGGAGTTTAATAGTAAAAATAGTTATTTCATGAACTAGTTTGTTAGTGTTCACGTGTTCATTGTCCGTGACCATTAATCCTATAGATTAATAATCGAGTTGATGACAAGATTCTTCTGGCGACCGCATTATGAATTTTTGATTGAAATACCCTCTTATTTTCCACAAGACATATATTAAAGGCGTTTTTGGAATCTTACTCAGGGTTACTAATCGATCCATTGGGTCACGTGACGGATCACGGACACTGGTTCTAAGTTTACGAACACATCACGTTTAGGATTTGAAGTGTCAGACGTATCATTTACATAACCAAATATTTTATGAATTTATTTTCTCAGTCCCAGTCTATTTTCGGATTGTCCCTAGCTTTCCTTGTATTGATTGGCTTTTATAAAACCTTTCTTATAATTTCTGGTGTGCCCTTCCATGTTTAATGTTATTTTTGAGTACCTATGTTGAAGAAGTAAAGAATTTGTTTTTTTTTAGTTCCAGTTTATTCTCGGATAGTCTCTAGCTTTGATTGCATTTATTGGCTTTTGTGAAATCTATCTTATTATTTTGGTGTGCCCTTCCATGTTTAATGTTATCTTTGAGTAACTCTGTTAAAGTAGTAAGAAGGCTGTTGCTTGAGCGCAAAGGATGTGTATAAAAAGTTATTAAGAAGTTTGTTTTAAATTATTTTCTTGGCTCATAGAACCACACTTTTTACATTCAGCCAAATTCCCTTCTCTTTCCATAATTTTAAGGAATATGAAATTACTAAGAAAAGAGTAGAGACTCATTCCCGCCTTTTTCAAATACAAAATTAACTGCAGTGTGCATGCGGTGACTCTACGACCCTGCTCTTGTATAGGGTTGAGATAAATCAACCTGGGTCAGTGATCGAGTTAATAGCACTGTACTTTCCGAACACGGGTTGGATGTTCGGGTTAGGTAAACGAACGCGAATGTTAGGGATCGAGTTAACCCGAGTAAATTTCCGAAAAGGCCTTAAGATGAGACTTTGGAACTAGACGGAGAGCTATAGAGCGAGTACCGTATACGTCTCAAGTGGTTGTAGTGTACAGGCACCCCTCTGGTTGAATCTTGAAAGTGTTTCGTGAAACGATTCGTTCACAAACTGATTATAGTTTTTTTGTCTTTATTATTACACTCACAATTCCGTCTTTAGTTTGCTCGTCTTCGAAATTGGCCAAGACCTTCTTCAGTATAGTCTCTTCTTCCTCTTCTCCTGATATGTACCTGGGATTGGCTTTTACGTTGTAAACATTCCTAAGATCATCGATGGTCAAATGTCCATCGCCGTTTTTATCCAATTCTTGAAGCATTCTTCTATTACCTTTTTCGAGAATCGGACATTGGTGGCTGAAAAAAAACAGAAATGTTATGAATTGTTGAGGCAATTTTTGTGTGCATGTACTGCATGTTTTTGGGGAACATCGTGCTATTGTTTTGTCGGTATTTCTCGAATTTGGACCAGGGTCCGTGGAAAATGAAAATATTGTGTCCGGCCAACTGTGAACATGGATAACACTCGGGTGAATTAGGGTTCTGAATTTTGGGAGTTGGTTCGAGTTTCCAATGCCGAATTTGAGTTTGTAAACGAGCCAAATCGATGCATAAGTTTCGGAGTTATAAACATATTTGATTTTTGAGAATATTCATTAATTTTTCCGAAGCCACACATACCGTGTAATGCTCCATGTTCCATGTTGTTTACAAAAGGGGTTTTTCCTCGAGCTTACTACAGCATACCATAGTTTAACTTTACATATTTCTGCGCCGAGTAGTTAGAACCATGACGTCATAGTTAACCAGACCAGGTTACCATTATCTCGGCATAGTTATTGTCTGGTAATACGAGAAATGTGAGGTTAGTGTAGTAGACATACGTCACCGATCTTACTACACGTTACTACGAAGTTAACAATGACGTCATGAAGTTAACTAACCACACGGTGTAGTAGTAAGCTCGAGGAAAAATCCCTAAACTCTCATCTGTCACATAATGAATGTTAAACAAGGCAATTCAAATCTCGCGTTCTTTTGAATCACCTTTATAATGACGACCTATCACGATGATATCTGTATTCAGAGTGAAAAGTAAAACCTAGAGTTGCCTTCACGTATTTGTTATGCAGCCCACTTCCGGCGTTGCGAAATCGTGCCGTATGTTTATTCCGTATGGGGATAATTGGTTTACCTCTCCCCTACTCTGAACTAACGGCTTGCGCCTGTTGCAGATAATTCTGTCAGTTTGGCAACATTGTCTGTTAGTGTTTAGTTTCTTGATGCGATGTGTTCACATTTTCATTTCGATTTGACGTTCATAAATGAATTATTTCAATGATTTGGGGGCAGATTATTGTTGCTTAGACTACTCCGTTAATTATAGCTAGGGCAAAATTACGAAAATGTTGTATTATATTTAGGAATTGAAGAAATACAAATCTAACCGATTGTTTACTTCACCCCAGTGTTGCAGTGAATGCTTCCATTTCACTCTAATGCTTGGTTGATTACAATGCAGTACCTACTATTGATAAATTGACAAGGAGGGGCATTTCTACATATGTTCATTTCTTACTCTGAGTATAGTCCGTTCACGAAAGTTTGAGCGCATAGTAGGCGTTTGTTTGTTTATCTGAAGTTGGCAGTATTTGCTGTCATAACGTAAAATAAAATCAACGTTGCCGAATGTACCCGGCCGACGAGCTTGCGAGTCATCAGTGAATATTGACACTTATCAATCTGACAAGAAAATAAACAACATAACCTAAAATTTCAATATACACAGTGGAATATGCCCTTAGAGTAAGAAGTAAACTTTTACTTCTTACTCTGAACATACAGGTTTTGGAAATTCACATCTGAAATATACGATATACAATGCATCAGACAGAGAATTTTTCCCTCCAGTTGCACAGATGAATAGTCTAGACAATCACTTGCTGTAACACACTGAATTCAGTTGTCTTGCTTCATTATTCTAGTCTTGTCTCTCTCTTATCGTTCAGAGGAGCGTAATTCTTTAGTATGGTAGGCAACAGTAAATACTGAATCGAGTATTACGGGCAGCCTGACAAATTAAAAATTCTATACGTGCAGTGCGGTTCCCTACCCTACTGCGATAAGAGAGAGACACGACTTGATTTTTGCAGTAAGACAGTTGAATTCATTCAGTTATCGCACTTGATTATCTCGCCTCTTCATCTGTGCAACTGGAGGGAAGAATTCTCTGTCTGATGCATTGTATATCGTATGTGTTCGATGTGAATTTCCAAATCGGTATGCCAAATTGTCATGGCCAACCGACAGCTCATACTTTCGTGAACGGACTATATCTATCATATGTCGAAAAAAAGACTGAACTAACAAAAGCACTCTGTATTCAAAAAGGAAGATGATAAATCCCAAATTAATTTCTCACCATGAAAACACGAAACAAATTGATCAATTTCAGTCATAACATCATAACATATCGAACTCACCCTGATATGAACCAAGAATTCGTCGATATTAATATTCCCATCATCGTTAGAATCGAATATTTCGAATATTTTTTTGGCCTCTGCGTCACTGATGTCCATTCCTGTATCTTTCAGTCCTTTCGTGAATTCCTCCAGGTTCAGATTCTTATTTCCATCGTCGTCCATTCTTCTGAACATTCTTCCCAAGTTCATGATGCCCGTTGCGCCCCTCGCTAAACACAATAACCTGAGTTTTTCTATCGGATCGCCCTGTGAGCCCATGTACTGCAGTTGTCTTCGACTTCTGCTGGCCAGTTCGCTCTCATTACGAGACATAGCACTTTGGGGGCGCGGCATACTGAAATATTGAATTTTTTTAAGGCACAGTGTCACAAAACACAACAAACCACTATACGTATATTAGTTAGTTTGATTAAACTGAGTCATTCCTAGATAGCTTCGTAATTATGAATGGTGAAGGTGAATTGTTTTGAGGGATTTCTCTTTACTTTTTATCACGGTTCAATTAATTGGGTTTAATTAATAGTTAGTAGTGCATAATAGGGTTTGCTTAATCTTAGAAAGAGTAGGTAGTTTGTGTGACTGATTCTCGTTCATTTTTTTGAATATCCACAATAACAAAAATAATTATTCAAAATTATTTCTCGTTATCTTTCTATTTATGTTAATTGTTAGAATATTTATAATTTTTGAGCGATCTTTCCACCTGAACGTTTGCTACTTATATAGTTTTTCTGTCAAAAATTCGAAAATTACAGACAAATTTTTGAATTTGTAACAGAAAATTGTCTCAAACGATAAAGTTGGACTCACTGATGACGAATGTGTGGTCAAATTCGATTCTGTCCGTGGGACCGTCCGGCTGTCCGTACTCCGTAAGCATAATACTTTCGAAGGGATTGCCCTAGAGACTTGAAATTTCCAGGATGAGTTCAAATCAAAGATATTTTACAATTTTTTATAGAAAATCTTTGGTTCAAATCCCAAATCGCTCGGTTAAGTGTGTTAACCAGCCAAATCGTACTGGGTGTTCCATGAAATATGGCCATTCAAAATTTTTGTTCCTCAATATCCCAGAAAATACGGAACCAATCGGAATGAAATGTTACGGCCAAATGCAAGAGGCTGATAAAAAGCAAAATTTTGTGGCTACAGTATGAACAGAATCATAGAAATTCAATTGGAATATTGAAAAGAAGATATATATTTCCATAAAAAGATATCCGATTCGAGTGAAATTTTTTTTGTGAATGGAGATCGATATTATGAATGTTCATCCAAAATTTCGTGGCCATAGTTTCAACAGAACCATAGAAAATTCAATTGGAATATTGAAAAGAAAAATCTTTATATTTCCATAACAGGATATCCGATTCGAGTGAAATTTATTTTGAGAATGAAAACTACTATACTGAATGTTCATGCAAAATTTCAAGGGGATCGCATCATCAGAACCATAGAATTAAATTTTGTTATTATTTATTTTCACTTATTTCATTTTTGGAATAATTTCCAGAATATAGTTCTGATTGTGCTGAGATTCTGCATTTATATATTAAGTATCAATCTCAATCCCATATGAAATTTTGAGGTAATAGTCTTATTGCTCCACAAAAGAACGAGCGCTCATAAAAGCTGGAATGAAAGTAATCATAACTGCTTGTAAGTTTTTATTTTTTCCTAGAAAAGAATCGCCTGTATCGAAATTTTGCAGTAGGCTGTTTTTCTCCAGAATTGAAGGGGAAGTCATAAGAGAATTTCATTTTTCGAAAATCTATCCCACGAAAACAAGTTTTGAAGGAAAATCATAAAGGGTTGTTATTTCAACCCCTAATAATAAAGTTATGGGATCAAAAAATGTGCTAGTAACATCTACTTGATGAATCATATTATGTATAGTTTTATGATTCAGTGTTTTTAGGAAAAAAAATTAAAAACTGTCAACCCGTCATCGCCTTTCAAAGGCTGTATCTTGGAAGCGAGGCCGATTTCGCAAAAAATTATATGAACTACCCCTGCTTATTTTCATCAAGGAATCATCTCTCTAAGTTCCTCGCATTTGTTTACAGACACCCTGAAGACTAATAAATTGAAAAGTACCAAATTACCGACTCAAAAAATTCCTAATATTCTTTATCGGGATCAACATTGACAATTGAATTTTTTCACCCGACTTTATTGACGCTCCATATTATGTAAACACTGTATCGTATCCCATTAATATTGCGTCGATATTCGCGAGATAATCCCATAAATGAATTAACAGGTGGAAAATCTGTCATTGTGGTAATTGTGCCTTACTCTCCAAGATATTCATAATCGAATTGAATTAAAATATTCCCTGAAGAAAATTCATTCGCAATACAAGTACGAATCTCCAAAAAACAATACATATTTGTTGATTATAATTGATTATAATATGTAGTTACTTCAACCTTCAGTTTTAGGGACATTACACCGAAAAATGAATCAATTGTGGGAACGGAAATGAATACTTGGGAAAAGGTATTCATTACATTTTATATTCTAATTCAAGAAGAGTACGATAGTATTACGGAAAATCTATAAAACTACGTCATAGGGCGTTAAAACGACACTGCGGAAGTAACGGAAGTTCAGGCGAATCTCCAGGAATCTTCCTCTGGTCCAGATACTGCGACGTAGATCTCTATTGTTATTGATTTAACAATTTTGCAATAATTAATACTCCCATCATTTGGGGCTCTCCTTTATTGTGACTCAATGATCAGTACCTTCAATTGTTTACGATAACAAGTTTCAATCCATATTATTTCTACCTACCCTCATTATTATCTGAATGGAAATCTCTCTCTATATCGATTTGATATTGCCAGTTTAATGAAAATCTTTTCTCGATTTAAATGTTGAATAGTTACCTGGGCTTTTTCTTAGATGAACTGTCAAAGGCTTTCTCCTGGTTAAATTGTTCCATCATATTGAAATTTTCCTGTTGAACTTCTCGAAGACGTTAATAATTTTTCACAAACAGATTTTATTTCGAATTAGACACACCTTATGTTTTTGAGCGATTTTGAAAACTGTATTTGACCACGACCTTACTCAACAACGTTCTAGCCGGTGAGTCGTACGAAATTTGACTTTCCTCCGCCATGCTCATTGAAAATTCGTAAATCTTATCAATCTTTGCTGCGCATGAGCGAAACTCAGCGCTTGAGTGGAATTGGTACTCTAAAAACCGCCGAAATTCGAATTTCGCTTGTTTATTGGACACATTGTTTTTCCAGAAATCAATAGAATTATACTTTATCTTATATTTCTATATAGATTTGTTAGAATCAGATGAAATGTAAGAATTGACCTTGTGATTGTTCTGTTTTCGATAATATAATCAACTTATGTTGGAATAGCTGTGGATTTTCTAGTTAATCACTTAGTTATGAAAGTGAAAATTAGGATGATGATTCACTGAATTGTTCCAAAGCTCTTTATAATAGAATATAACTCATCCCATTAATTATCAAATATCTTCGTTTAATTATAAGGAACACCTTGATTAAACTGAGTATTGAAGTCATTAAATAGCTTTCGTTTCTCATATTATTCAAATGAATTGCTCGGGAAATACACACCGCACAAGAACTATCGCATCACCTGATGAATTCTATATGATTTTCACAGTAATTCCGATATTGAATACGGAAAATCTATAAAACTACGTCATAGGGCGTTAAAACGACACTGCGGAAGTAACGGAAGTTCAGGCGAATCTCCAGGAATCTTCCTCTGGTCCAGATACTGCGACGTAGATCTCTATTGTTATTGATTTAACAATTTTGCAATAATTATTACGCCCATCATTTGGGGCTCTCCTTTATTGTGACTCAATGATCAGTACCTTCAATTGTTTACGATAACAAGTTTCAATCCATATTATTTCTACCTACCCTCATGATTATCTGAATGGAAATCTCTCTCTATATCGATTTGATATTGCCAGTTTAATGAAAAATCTTTTCTCGATTTAAATATGTTATTGTTAAATAGTTACCTGGGCTTTTTCTTAGATGAACTGTCAAAGGCTTTCGCCTGGTTAAATTGTTCCATCATATTGAAATTTTCCTGTTGAACTTCTCGAAGACGTTAATAATTTTTCACAAACAGATTTTATTTCGAATTAGACACACCTTATGTTTTTGCGCGATTTTGAAAACTGTATTTGACCAAGACCTTACTCAACAACGTTCTAGCCGGTGAGTCGTACGAAATTTGACTTTCCTCCGCCATGCTCATTGAAAATTCGTAAATCTTATCAATCTTTGCTGCGCATGAGCGAAACTCAGCGCTTGAGTGGAATTGGTACTCTAAAAACCGCCGAAATTCGAATTTCGCTTGTTTATTGGACCCATTGTTGTGCCAGAAATCAATAGAAATATAATATATCTTATATTTCTATATAGATTTGTTAGAATCTGATAAAATGTATGAATTAACCTTGAAATTGCTCTGTTTTCGATAATATAATCAACTTATGTTGGAATAGCTGTGGATTTTCTAGTTAACCACTTAGTTATGAAAGTGAGAATTAGGATGATGATTCACTGAATTGCTCCAAAGCTCTTTATAATAGAATATAACTCATCCCATTAATTATCAAATATCTTCGTTTAATTATAAGTAACACCTTGATTAAACTGAGCAAAGTGTTGAAGACATTAAATAGCGTTCGTTTCTCATATTATTCACATGATTGTTCGGGAGATACACACCGCACAAAACTATCGAATCACCTGAATTTTATATGATTTTCGCAGTAATTTCAGTATTGAATACGGAAAATCTATATATCCTACGTCATAGGACGTTAAAACGATAAACCGACACAGCGGAAGTAACGGAAGTTCAAGCGATTCTCCAGAAATCTTCCTCTGGTCCAGAAACTGCGACGTAGGTCTCTATTGTTATTGATTTAACAATTTCGCAATAACTAATACGCCCATCTTTTGGGGCTCCCCTTTATTGTGACTCAGTGATCAGTACCTTCAATTGTTTACGATAACAAGTTTCAATCCATATCATTTCTACCCACCCTCATAATTATCTGATTGAAAATCTCTCTCTAAACGAAAATTCATGTCGATTTGATATTGCCAGTTTAATGAAAAATCTTTACTCGATTTAAATATGTTATTGTAGCATAGTTACCTGGGCCTTTTCTTAGATGAACTGTCGAAGGCTTTCGCCTGATTAAATTGTTCCATCATATTGAAATTTTCCTGTTGAACTTCTTGAAGACGTTAATGAGTTTCCACTCACAGATTTATTTATTTCGAATGAAACACACCTTATGTTTTTGCGCGATTTTGAAAACTGTATCTGGCCACGACCTTACTCAACTAAGTTCTCGCCGGTAAATCGTATGAAATTTGACTTTACTGCGCAATGCGCATTGAACATTCGTTATTCTTATCTATCTTTGCTGCGCATGAGCAAAACTCAGCGCTTGAGTGGAATTGGTACTCTAAAAACCGCCGAAATTCGAATTTCGCTTTTTTATTGGACACATTGTTTTGCCAGAAATCAATAGAAATATACTATATCTTATATTTCTATATAGATTTGTTAGAATCAGATAAAATGTAAGAATTAACCTTGAAATTGTTCTGTTTTCGATAATATAATCAACTTATGTTGGAATAGCTGTGGATTTTCTAGTTAATCACTCAGTTATGAAAGTGGAAATTGGGATGATGATTCACTGAATTGTTCCAAAGCTCTTTATAATAGAATATAACTCATCCCATTAATTATCAAATATCTTCGTTTAATTATAAGTAACACCTTGATGAAACTGAGCGAAGTGTGTTGAAGAAGACATTAAATAGCGTTCGTTTCTCATTTTATCTACGTATGATTTGCTTGGGAACTACACACCGCACAAAAACTATCGCATCACCTGATGAATTCTATATGATTTTCACAGTAATTTCAGTATTGAATACGGAAAATCTATATATCTACGTCATAGGGCGGTAAAACGATGAAACGACACAGCGGAAGTAACGGAAGTTTCGGCGCGTCTCCAGAAATCTTTCTCTGGACCAGATACTGCGACGTAGGTCTCTATTGTTATTGATTCAACAATTTCGCAATAATTATTACGCCCATCATTTGGGGCTCTCCTTTATTGTGACTATCAGTGATCAGTACCTTCAATTGTTTACGATAACAAGTTTCAATCTATATTATTTCTATCTACCCTCATAATTATCTGAATTATCCGAATGGAAATCTCTCTCTAAACGAAAATTTATGTCGATTTGATATTGCCAGTTTAATGAAAAATCTTTTCTCGATTTAAATATGTTATTGTTGCATAGTTACCTGGGCCTTTTTTTAGATGAACAGTCGAAGGCTTTCGCCTGGTTAAATTGTTCCATCATATTGAAATTTTCCTGTTGAACTTCTCGAAGATATTAAGAGTTTACACTCACAGATTTTATTTGGAATGAAACACACCTTATGTTTTTACGCGATTTTGAAAATTGTACCTATTTGACCACGACCTTACTCAACAACGTTCTAGCCGGTGAGTCGTACGAAATTTGACTTTACTGCGCAATGCTCATTGAAAATTCGTGAATCTTATCAATTTTTGCTGCGCATGAGCGAAACTTAGCGCTTGAGTGGAATTGGTACTCTAAAAACCGCCGAAATTCGAATTTTGTTTATATATTGGACCCATTGCTGTGCGAGAAACCAATGGAACTATAATAATAGTATATTTCTATGGAGAAATTAACCCTGGGATTGTTCTGTTTTCGATAATATAATCAACTTATGTTGGAATAGCTGTGGATTTTCTAGTTAATCATTTAGTTATAAAAGTGGAAATTGGGATGATGATTCACTGAATTTATCCAAAGCTCTTTATCAAAGAATACAACTCATCCTATTAATTATGAAATATCTTCGTTTAATTATAAGTAACACCTTGATTAAACTGAGCGAAGAGTTGAAGACATTAAATTGCGTTCGTTTCTCATTTTATTCACTTGATTTGTTTGGGAAATACACACCGCACAAAAACTATCGAATCATCTGAATTTTATATGATTTTCGCAGTTATTTCAGTATTGAATACAGAAAATCTATATATCCTACGTCATACGACGTTAAAACGATAAAACGACACTGCGGAAATAACGGAAGTTCAAGCGAGTCTCCAGAAATCTTCCTCTGGTCCAGATACTGCAACGTAGGTTTCTATTGTTATTGATCTAACAATTTCGCAATAATTAATACGCCCATCATTTGGGGCTCTCCTTTATTGTGACTCAGTGATCCGTACCTTCAATTGTTTACGATAATAAGTTTTATTGGACACGTCGATTTGTATTTTTAGATGCGCTTAAAAAAAAATTAATAGGGTGTATCGTGTGACAGTGGTCGATACCAACTTTCTAGTTTCTTATTCCAAATACAACCCCCTGTATATTACTAGTTTTTTGGATCTTTCAGAAAATTCTAGACATAATTCTAGTACAATGTCCCATACCTATATCTGCAACTGTTTCGGAAATATTAAGCATTTTTAGATATAATAGATTAGAAAATTATTTTATTCCACAAGACGTTCGCGGCGAACATTTTGAAGATCTCTTATGCGGCGTTCCCACGAGGCGTTCTTCACGACAGTGAACCACGCTTTCGTGAAATACACTTCTGTGTGAACGCATAGTTTTTAAACTTGCTTTCGTGAGGAATGCGTTCACACAGAAGTGTATTTCACGAAAGCGTGGTTCACTGTCGTGAATAACGCCTTGTGGGAACGCCGCATTACATTGAAATTAATGTTTTTTTGTTTTTTTACATTATTTGTGAAATGAAATATGTAATTGTTTTTATGTTAATTTTTGTAATACATCTGAAAACACTTAATATTTCCGAAACAGTTGAAGATAGGTATGGGACATCTTACTAGAATTATGTCTAGAATTTTCTGAAGAATCCAAAAAACAAATAATATACAGGGGATACAGGGAGTTGTATTTAAAATAAGAAAGTTGGTATCTGCCACTGTCACATGACACACCGTATATAATTATTTTTTTAATACGCATCTAAAAATACAAATCGACGTGCCCAAGTGTTTTTCCAAACAAGCTATCATTTATTTGTTATCGAATTTATTCCATTTGGCTGTTCCACACTGTATATTATTTCTACCTACCCTCATAATTATCTGAATGGAAATCTTTCTCTAAACGAAAATCTATATCGATTTGCTATTGCCAGTTTAATGAAAAATCTTTTCTCGATTTAATTATGTTATTGTTGCATAGTTACTTGGGCCTTTTCTTAGATGCACAGTCGAAGGCTTTCGCCTGGTTAAATTGTTCCATCATATTGAAATTTTTCTGTTGATGAACTTCTCAAAGACGTAAATGATTTTCCACTCACAGATTTTATATTGAATGAAACACACCTTATGTTTTTGTGCGATTTTGAAAACTGTATCTGGTCATTTTAGACTCTCCTTTACAGGGGCGTAGTGACCGGTGTTCGGCGTGTTCGAAGAACACGGGCCCGGGCCCTATAGGGGCCCGGCCCGGGCTTGGGACGACTATACTTTTTTTCTTGCAGAATAAATCCTTCATTTTGTACTAAAACCAACTTATCTCCGAAACTCTAGTTAAAATTATCAATTCATATCAGAAATATGATTGTTATTAAAATTTACCACATCGCACCCAAATGGAAACGTTGAATCAACAATTCCTTATTTATATTTATATTCTTCTGGTGAAAATTGCTCTCCCCGTAATCAATTTTGCGGCCTGGACAAATCGTACCGAATTCTTTACATGAAGCGTGTCGGCATTCTGTTTAGGGGATAATTACATTACATTAACGTCACCAGATGATCGCTTTATTGGGGCGGCTTCTTTTGAGCGGCTTCTTTGATGTAGGATTCTTCATATACATAGGGAAATTTTTTTTTTTTGGATTAGGGGGAAAATGCGAAATCATTTCACTTCTATTCCCATTCTAGAGAAATAAGTACCTATTCGAATTTGTAACGACGTTGTGCTTGTGAGTGTGTTCAGAGTGGAAGTTCTCAAAATTCTTGACTTTTCTTAGTGTTTTTGAATTTCTGGACTTTAAGTGGTATTGAAGGTGAGTTCTATAATTCATCACGTGGCTGATTTTTTCCTTAGGCGCCTCTATTAATATGAAAAATGCGGGTCAGTCTTTGGGGATTGCTGATAGAATTGAAAACTAAGTGAATGTGAATTGTATCGTCGGGTTATCAGATTATTATTTTAAATATTTTTCGGTATATAAACAAGGATAAATGTTCAAATTGGTAATTGGTCACTAACACTTCTTTATAAACCAAAAATAATTAGAAAAAAAGAGCCTGATAGCTCGACGATATAATTCACAAGTTTACTTCGTTACTTGTCTCAAGAATCTTGCTAGAATTATTTTCAATTATTTCTATAGAAAATGAAGTTGCCCGAACATTAAGTATAGCTAATATTCTGACAAATTTTGCAAATTCGAAAGCCCGCAAAAAAAAGTTTTGATTGATGTTAATTTGGTTTTAATATTATTCGTTTTTTGTTCATTTTGCTTATAGTTGTTATTTGTTGTAGTTGTTATTTTGTTAGTTGGTTATATTTATATGTGGAAGGTATACCCACGTACTTTGTATTGTCACTATTCTAATATAAGTGACAAATAAAATGTGGTTTTATTTTGTCCTTATCTAATTTTTTAATTATGTAACCAGCAGGCAGCGCTGCTAGTGAGGGTAGGGGCCCGGAAAATATCTTGAACACAGGCCCGTGGTGGCGTTACTACGCCACTGCTCCTTTATTATGACTCAATGATCAGTACCTTCATTGTTCAAGTTTTGATCTATATTATTTCTACCTGCCCTCATAATTATCTGAATTATTTGATTGGAAATCTCTCTTAACGAAAATTTATGTCTATTTGATACTGCTAGTTAATGAAAAATCTATACTCGATTTGAATATGTTATTGTTACATAGTTACCTGGACTTTTTCTTAGATGAACTATCAAAGGCTCTCTCCTGGTTAAATTGTTCCATCATTTTGAAATTTTCCTGTTGAACTTCTCAAAGACTTTAATGAGTTTTCACAGATTTTATATTGAATGAAACGCACCTTATGTTTTTGTGCGATTTTGAAAACTCTATTTGACCACGACCTTCCTCAACAACGTTCTTGTCGGCGAATCGTAAGGAATTTAAATTTAATTTAAACTGCGCAATGCGTTATTTTCATTAATTTTTGATGCGCATGAGCTGAACTCGTCGTTTGGGCGGAATTGGTACTACTCTGTGAAAACCGCTGAAATTCGAATTCTATTATGTATGGGCCCCATGGGTATGCGAATAATCGTGTGAAAATTATGTGGGAAATGTAAGAATAAGTAAATCAGATAAAATGTCCTTAATGTGTCAAAATTAACCTTGAAACTGTTATGTTTTCAATACAAAATTAAATTTTGTCGGAAAATGTATGGGTATTCAAGTAATTTTTTATTTCACAGTCTGATATGATAGAAAAGTGTTATGATGATGTTTTAACTGAATTATTCCAGAGCTGTTGATCATTGAATACAAGGCATGCTATTAAGTATGAAATACTCAGATAAATATTATAAAAAAACCTTGATTGCATTGGAATAGGTTAGCATTTTATTTACATGATTTGCTTGAGGATTCTTTATTTCTTCATTTGATTATATACGAATTTGCTTGATGTGTAATCATACTCCTATCACTTCATTCAGTTGCATAATACGAATTTTATACGATAGGGTCATACAAGGAAGTTTACATTGACCGCTCGTTCTACTTAAACGAGTGCTAGATACCGTTTTAGCCCAAATGTCTGTAATTTTCTAATTTTGACCCGAAATAGGTCTCAAAAGATAGGGTTAGACTCCTTGATGACGTTTTCGTGGTCAAATTCAATTTTGTTCGGCCGGCCGTCCGTCCGTTAGCACAACTTTGGAAGGGATTGTCCTAAAGACTTGAAATTTTCAGGATGAGTACCAAAATGGCTTGGTTAAGTTCTTTAACCAGCCAAAGTAAGGGTGTTTCATAAAATATGGCCATTCAAAATTTTTGTTTTTCAATTCTCAGAAAATACAAAACCAATCGGAATGAAATGTTACAGCCAAATGCAAGATGCTGATGATAACAAGCCTCATCAGATATCCGATTCGAGTGAAATTTTTTTGTGGATGGAAATCAATATTCTGAATGTTCGTCCAAAATTTCGTGGCCAAAGTTTTAACAGAGAACCATATAGAAAATTCAATTGGAATATTGAAAGAAGAATCTTTATATTTCCATAACAGAATATCCAATTCGAGTGAAATTTATTTTGAGAATGAAAACTACTATACCGAATGTTCATGCAGAATTTCAAGGGGTATAGCATCATCAGGACCATAGATTAAATTTTTTTAATTATTTATTTTT
Organism: Propylea japonica; assembly: GCA_013421045.1. NCBI lineage: Eukaryota > Metazoa > Arthropoda > Insecta > Coleoptera > Coccinellidae > Propylea > Propylea japonica. Next base: position 5,161 of record JACDNR010000341.1, on the reverse strand, counting down.
TACATATTTCATTTTTTGAATAATTTTCAGAATATAATTCCGATTGTGCTCTGAGATTCTGCATTTTATATATTTGGTATCAATCTCAAATCCCATATAAAATTTCGAGGTAAATAGTCATACGAAATTTTTGTCATAGTGTTAACAGAACCATAGGAACACCAATCGGAAATTGAATAGAAAAATCCTTATATTTCCACAACAAAGTATCCGATTCCAGCGAGAGGGCAGATTCTCATTTATATTGAATGTTCATGCACAATTTCAAGAGGATCACATAATGAAACCATAGAATTCTAATGATCCATTTTTTTGGATAATTTTGAAGTTGTCAATTCGATCGAGCATTTGCAGTAAAATTTTCAATACCAATTCAAAGCAGTACACAAAAATTTTGGGGTTTGCGTTAGTACAACATGGAGTTAGTATTATAAATCTATGTAGTACAAACTAATAAGGCTCTAGTACAACCATGGAAGAATCTATATCGCAATATCGGAGAAAAATTCTAATATTGCCATGAAAATTTGACGAAGTGAATAATCATGCAAATTTTCAGAAGGATTATGAAATTAGAATCATAGAATTTCGATATTTTTAATAATCGATTTTTTCCATATTTCATTTTTCGACTAATTTCTTGAAAATAATTCCGATCGTGATGAGATTTTGCATCATAATATCATATATTTAGTATCAATCTCAAGTCCTATACAAAATTTCGAGGTAATAGCCTTATTAACTTCACCAATGAACCAGCGCTCAAAAGCACTTCCTCAGGCTTTTCTTGAATTTTTTAATGAGGTTTTTATCTCTCTGCTCATGTGTGTATAGAAAATATGTTGGGGTCTCGTTTGTGTTTTCCTGGGGCCTATTGCACCAAAATACTTTGCAACTTTTCACTTCGCACTTTTCAAATTGATTAAGTGTGCACCAAACGTATTATAATGGAAAAATACAATGTGAAAACTCAAGCGCATAGTGAAAAGTACTCCGCAAAAATTAAATGTGGGAGAAATGTTGTGCAATACAACTAATTTTCACTTTTGAAATTTGTCAGATTTGCAAAGTGCGAAGTGAAAGTTGCAAATAGGATTTGGTGCAATAGGCCCTGATCCAACTTGTGAAACACACTGCTATCTTATAACGAAAAATTCTGTGAAACTCTTATCTCAAAAAATCTATTTATCTACGATGACTGCGAAAGTTTCTGTTCAAACATCGTGCAAAAAACAGTGCAAATCAACCGCATCAAAATCCAAATTTCAACAAACACTCACCTCCTACTTATTATTCCGTTTCACCAAAAATTTGACCAAACACTGAACTTATTATCTTGAGTACTTTTGCGTAACAGTTACAAAAGGGTGTGTTACTTTCAGCTCTGGGGAAACACCTGCAAGTAATTATTTATGTGACACGCAGCACTGGAAATATAGATTATTGTTTTATCTAATGTGGGTAAACAATGAACTTCAAATATTATAGATCGATGAGACAACTTGTAACTTGTTAAATTAAGTATCCGATAGGGAATAAAATGGTTATACCGCTTTTTGGTGCGAAGTAATGAAAGTATGGCTACCACATTTTAAACAATATAGAGCAAAATGGGTATTATTGATATGTTCCTGTTATTTCCAAGTTGCTTGGAGATAGGGTTTTTCGTCGATATCAACAAACCGGAAGTTGATCGACCTATACTATGTTAATACGTATTGACGAGACTTCTTTTCTGTCACTGAAAGTTGTATGAAACAAGATGCGTGTCAAAACAACCACTTTATTATTCAGTACTAATCGTCGTCAGGTTCTTCGTTGGTTTTTTATTTTTCATGAGGCCTACTTTTCGTATTGATGGGGAAATTAAGTTTAATTCATGAATGAATTGGATGAAACCAATGTCTCAGGATATTCAAATTTGGTTTGAATATGAACGTGAGCGCAAGAGCTTCTGACTTCACATTCAATGTAATCTTAGATTATTCACAATATGTGTGAATAATTTAAGAATGTAATAGTAGAACCATTGTTTAAGGAACAACAACAAACAATAGTAGAACACAAAAAAGTAACACAATCGCTATGGCAATTTTAGGTTTCATTAACAAAATGATAGCGCTGATGTTCTAAGTCGAGTTCTTTATAAGAAAATTTAAAAAAAAAGCCCTGAGCAGGAGCTTTTGAGCGCTCGTTCTTTGGTGGAGCAATAAGACTATATTACCTAAAAAATTTTATGGGATTTGAGATTGATACCAAATATATAAATGCGGAAACTCAGCACAATTGAAATTATATTCTAACAATTATTCAGAAAATATAAAAACATTTGTATGTAAAAATATAAATTAAAAAAAATAAATTCTATGGTTCTGATGATGATGCGATCCTCCTGAAATTTTGCATGAACAGTCAGTATATTAGTTTTAATTTAGTTTCATTCTCAAAATAAATTTCACTCAAATCGGTTTATTCTGTTATGGAAATATAAAGATTCGTCTTCCAATATTCCAATTGAATTTTCTAAAAGGTTCTGTTCACACTATGGCCACAAAATTCTGCATAAGGCTAGTTATGAGCATCTTGCATTTTGCCGACATTTCATTTTAATGGATATCGTTTTGTTTGACATATTGAGGAACAAAAAATTTGAATGATCATATTTTATGGAACACCCTGTACGATTTGGCTGGTTAACGAACTTAACCGAGTCATTTGGGACTCGAACTCATCCTGAAAATATCAAGTCTCTAGGACAATCCCTTCGAAAGTTACTGTGCTAACGGACGGCCGAACGGCCCCACGGATATCAGAATTGAATTTGACCACGAATTCGTCATCAGGGAGTAGAACCCTATCATTTGAGACCATTTTCGGCTCAAAATTCGAAAGTTACGGACATTTCGGCAAAACGGTCAAGTAGGTACTTTCCGATCATTTCGAAATTTGGTATTTTGAAGGACATCAATAATAATAATGTCGTGCAAACTTCTGCAAATTTCGTTAGGAACGTTCCATTGAAAAAAAATTGGTCTGTGCGTGTTAAACCGATAAACTTCTAGTCGATATAACTTTAGAACAGAACCTGTTACGACTTTGAAATTCTCACGATAGATTTGGGACAAGTACATGTCTTATTTATGCACCAGTAAAGAGTAAAAATCGGTTAATTTGTTTCAGAGTTCTTCTCTCACTTCAATTTCGTCTAATTGATTTGATTGATGAATATCAAAACTTATTATTTGGAAGTTAGACAGCTACGCGCATATTTTTGCTGAATTTCGTCAGAACCGTATCATTGTCATATTTAAAAAAAAAATAATATTCTGGCTCGGCTAAGACTTTGATATTTAATTGACATGTCCATATTATATATATTATATATATATATATAGATTTCTGTTGTAATCATCATACGACTCAGAAGCAGTGTCACGCTTATTCATATTATTAAAAAAACTATAATTCGAATTTGGGCATCCTGATAATTCTAGGTTTCATTCTATTCATTCATGAAGTTCATACTCCTGTTTGAATCAACGCTTGTAACAGCAGAATGTATTAAAAGTGGAATAACATCACGTTAATACGGACTGAAAGGGTAGTTAGTTTTTGGCCTTCCATGCTCGGAGCGCGGGTACGAATCTCGCCATAGATTAAAATTTTTTCGAGTTTGATTTTTCGCGTGACTTTTGTTTAATTATACGATGCGTAGTCAAGAGCTTTACCACTCATGGTCAATTTTGGAAAACGATAAATCAAATATTAATAACCTGAGGGCTATTGGTTTCATTATATCCATTCATACATTATTTCCTTCTCGAAATTTTGAGTCTTGAAGTTCCTTTCGGAAGTTATCGTGTTTACAGTCGCCGTAGGCAAGGGGCAGAATAAAACATTAAGTGAAAAAGACATTCTATTAACATCTAATTATTCCATAACAAATGTCACACAGATTGGTCGGAATTTTTTAAAACAGAATTACAACAATAGAAATTTACATAACGAAATTATTACATAATAAAAATATGTACCAAAATATGAGTATGGAATTTTATTCCATAACGTAAGTACTTGGACTACTTGGAGGATTTTCCTGTGATGAGGAAACAATACTTATATAATAACACATTGTAACACTTATATTGAACTGTGTGTACAATGACAGTTATTTACACTCTTTAGGTTACATTTTTCGTTTTCAGATAATAAAAAAAAATAAAAAATAAATTTTCAAAACAATATTCAGTTTTGAGACAATCAGATCATAAAATGGTAAGTAATGAACTGTGTGTACAATGATTCACATTTTTCTATTTTCAGATAATTAAAAACAAATTTTAGAATTCATTCATTTTCAAGACTATCAGATCTTATGGCTTTTTATAAGTTTTTCCTATTGCTGGATAACTTTATAGCATACAGACAATTTATTCTGTTCACTACATTAAAATACATTATCTTGTATAATGGCAAAAATAAACAGTTCTCCATACTTTATATGATATGTTGATTGGTTGATGGAATGATGAGCTCAAAAAAAAATAAAAAATCCAAATGAGAGATTTAAATAGTGAATGAAGTTGTTGAGAGAGATTCATTTGTGAGTTTTGAAATTTAAATGTTCGCGTTTGTTGACATGATAAACAAAATATTTCAAGTATGTATAGATGAAATAATAATTGAATACCAGTGACTAGAATCAGTTCAGAGAAAACTCATAAAAAACACATCGTTTTGTGAAAAAAATAAGTACAATAATTTTTACTCATTAGAATTTATCAACAGTTTAACTTTTAGCTAAACATGCAATACACAGAATACTTGAATGATAATATAAATTAAAAATCTCTAAAACCACAGAAGTTATTTAAAGGAATATAAAAATATTGCTATTAAAAATTTTATGGATTGTTTAAAACATATAGGAATAAATCACTAAAAGTGTTATGGAACACTGGACAAACAACAGAATTTCAATAGATGAACTATAGATATTCGAATAAGCTATCACAAAGGTTATATAAGTGAAGTTGAATCTTCAAATATGAATAGGCATTGAAAAAGCCTCTTTGCTGTGAATTTTCTCCAATGTTATCAGCAATTTTAATTGAATTATCCATAGTGAAAATATTATCAGTTTTATTTCTTGAATAAAACC
>JACDNR010000340.1:0-58861 GCA_013421045.1 Propylea japonica | reverse complement strand
AAATCAGCTAAGAAGATAAGGTTTTAGTTTAGATGCCCTGAGGGGCACTATACCTCTAAAAATCAGGGCAACTGTCCTTCTCGGTAGAGATAGATGCCCATGAATTTTTTGAATAAATAAGAAGAAAACAGCAACCATTTATACTCAGATGTTCACTCAATAAAAACACTGTGTGGACGTAATAAAAAAAAATACAGAATTATCACCACTTCAAAGTAATTTCAGCGGCAAATACTTACTTTTGAAACTTTGGCGTGTTTGTGAAGTTCGCTGCGGAGATGATCGCACAACTAGCGAAAAACGACCTCACTTTATAATAACACTTACTAAATAAGGTCCAAGGTGACTGTAGCATCTACTTATAAAATAAATTTTTGTTACATGTTTCGGAAGTTAAGTATTTGAAAATGGGACATCTATCCAACTGGTTCAGAACGTTGAGATGTATCAGTCTTTAGAGAATAGAGGGAAATTTGTTGGGCACCCATAAGATTTCCAATTTTTCTGAACACCATATCAATAACTTCTCCGACCACACTTCTCTTCATCTTCCACAATATCCTCTGATGAGTAAGGATGTGGATACGTACCTAAATAGGAACCGGACGAGCCCTGCTTTATACCCTCCTGTTTTCTAAAGCATATCGTTCTCTGCCATATAAAGTCAGTCCAGAAGAGCCCAACAAGATCAGAAATAAGGCGGCATCATCCCTTACATCCCGACCGAATTACATGCTAAATTGTGTTTAAGAAAAGACGCGCAGGAAAAATGGCAACCCTAAGCAAGATCTGTTTTCCTTTCTCGGTCGGTCCGCGTCACGTGCAATTTACTGCTGCTATTTTTCATATGCCTTGTTGGATTTTTTTAGGTTCCTCTATGGTTAGATGGAAACGTAGTGATTTAACATGTCAGTTGAAAGTCGATGGAACTGTTTTTATAACTTCAGGTAGTCTTTGTTTTCTTGAGTGGTTCTCGATTCTGGTTCTATTAGTTTTTGGTGTATTTAGACATAGTGAACCTATTCACATTATTATAATAGCCTCTTGAATTGTTGAAGCTGAAATATTGAGACAAATTGAACAAATATCTACACTGCGCAAAAAAAATAATGCTTATTCTGAAACTCTCAAATTTGATGAAAGTTTACTCTACATTGACTTTATACTTATTTTTATGCTCTCGGGAGAGTTTGAACGAAACAAGGACACATCAAATTGAGGAAAAGTCAGGATTTCACCGAATCTTATGTGAAGAGAAACAAACAATTTTCAAAATACAGGGATGCTGATAAGTGATTTAATACTTGGTATTGCCACCCTTGCGTTAATTACAGCTCGGAACGACGGTTCATACTCAAAATGAGTGATCTTAAAATGTTCTGATCTAATCCTTTCTAGATTTCTCTGAGTTGGATTCCTAGGTCATTAAGAGTAGCTGGATTATTCTGAACCTCTCAGCCTTCTATTGAGGTTGTCCCGAACCTACTCAATCGGATTGAGAGCTGGACTTCTGGCTGGCCATTCTATTTGAGAGACTTCAACCTCTTCAAGGTACTCCTGAACGATGCGCGCACGATGGGGTCCGGCTATTGTCCATAAAAATGAAATTTTCACCAATGGAAGGGAAAATAGTTCTACATGCTCTTCAAGAATGTTCCTTATATACCTATCAGCATTCATAAATCCATTATCAACGACCATTGGTATGTGCAAGCAGTCAAAGATATTCCACCCCATACCATAATCGATCCTCCCCGAAACCAGTAGTATTCAGGAAATTGACTGAAATATCTTTCATGTGGACGTCTGTATCAAGGGAACGTCGATCACAATGGTAGAGGCAGAATCTAGACTCATCTGTGAAGAGAGCCTTTCCCAATCCCTCTCCCAATGGATATGCTGTATCGCAAAATCCAAACGCGCCCTTAGATGGGCTGGCGAGGAGCTGGACTCTTGCCGCGACACGAGACTTAAAATCATATTCTCTGTGCGATTTCCTACTGTCTGAGTGCTATTTGCACCTCATGAGTTTGCTCAAGCTGATTTTGAAGGAGGCGAGCGGTTGCAAACCGTTAACCCAACAAAAGAAACTCTCAAGTAACGTTCTTGATGGCAATTGTTACCGTGTCTACCCTGTCCGGTCTTGGACATTCATAGCTGTCTCCCTGAATCGCTGCAAACATTCTGGACACACTTGTGCAAAACTACTTGCTTGGGTACATTCCTCTTGGTCAAGATGTTTCGCGTTGCATAGCGATCTAGTGTTAAAAACCAATTGAAAATATTGATCACTAGAATTGATCTAGAACAACTGATTTCAGAATGGAGCCAATATATTCAAATATGATAATCTCATCTTTTTTATTCGTGCTGGAAAAAAACATATGTTACTGAAGAAAAAACGTTGAGAAGTGGATAACATATGCATGCATAATTCTGATAGAAATAACTATCATTGGGAACACCTTCAGTTGTAGAATGAATTCGAGATTTCATAATGTGCGGTAATTTTTTTGCGCAGTGTATATCTCCATTTCCATGGCACCATACGTCCGTCAATCGATTATTCAATCAACCGAAACCTCAACATCTTTCATCATCTGTCTGAAATATCTGTGTAAACATTCAACAGATAATTCAAAACAACTTCGTCACGAACATCGCTCCCTCAAAACAGAAATCAAATTTATCTAGCATCCACACGTCTTCAAACATTTCTCGGCCATCTATAAAATATTTGCGCGGTCCATATCGGAAAATATTGACATTTCATAGCCGCAAAAAAACGAGGATATCAAAGCTCATGTTTCCTCCGCGCTGTCGAAAATGAACCTCGTAAAGTCGACGTTCGTACGTACGTTTTTCTCGTCTTCAATCTCCCGTTACTCCGTGATGCATATTTGTTTCTTGGAAAGATGGGGACATAAACTAAGCAGCACGCCTTCCGTGAAAATAGTTCGTTGCACCGCAAAATAAGAAAATCGAGGGTCGTATACAAGAGTCGTTTTAAGACCCTGCTCAGTGCTCGATTTTTATTACGTTTTCGCTAAGTAAAGGAGAGACGGATAACTCTCATCTGGATCTCAACTATCCGAGATATTATATGCAAAAGATGTCAGACCCACTCGGGAAGTTTGAACAAGTGCGCATTAAAAGTCCTATTAAAATTTCAGACCTCATCAAAGTTTAAAATGGGAAATTGAACGTATAAAGCGCTGATCTTCGTCGATGGGAAGATATATATAGTCGACGAGGTAATTTGTTGAGGTTGGTGCTTTTGGTTTGACTTCGTCACTGATTGAGTTGGAAATGAATCGTTGGTGAAGGAAAATATGGCTACTTTGTAGTGTTCAAATATACATTTACGGTGTCTTCTGCGCCTTTAATTAGTTTGATTAGGGTCTCTTTTACTTTTCGTAATTTTCGGCATATCTTTAGGTATATTGTTTGATAAATATGAGCCAAAGGACTAATCTTGAGGCACGTATCGAAGTGGAAACTGGTTTTAAATTCGTGAAACTAAAAATCTCGAAAAAAATTACGAACTCACTCACTGAAATACAGGAACTGCGACCATGTAGATCATTTGTTTTCTACCCTACTCTTGGAAACCAAGGAAATCGTCATGGACGTTAAATAATGGTTTTCCAATAAGTGGTGTTATTTTGATATTCGAAGAAAAATGCAGTTTTTCAATATAAATGATCGGATGTTTATTTCATTAAGAAATAGAAGCTATGCCGAAAATAGTGGAAAATAACATCAGGCAAATGACCACCACGACCACGCTTACAGGACCATATCTTTTAATGAAATTTTCCATAACCAAATCGCAAAGTGGCTGCCCTATGTCCTCGATAGCCTCACGAATTCCATCTTTGAGGTCTTGATTCGACGCTGGGCTATTGGCGTAGACCTTCTCTTTCACGTGGCCCCAAAGGAAGAATGTTAATGTTAATGTTGTGTTAAATCACAAGATCTCGATGGCAAATTGTGATCACCTCTTCGAGAGATAACACAGTCTGCATTTCAACGACCTAATCAGCAAAGACACGACGTTGTTGATGATCAATCGGCTTGAGTTCTTGTGTTAACTGAACTTTATAAGCCTTAAGACACAAATCTTTATGCAAAATACGGTTAATGACGTTTGTAGAACTACTTATTCAAAGAAAGACGAGGAATGGACAAACCTTGGTTTTCTTCAACATTTCTGGCTACAGCAGCAATATTCTCGGCTGTTCTTGAGCGACGTGCACGGGTTTTATTCTTCACATCACTAACTTGTCCCAACAGCTAGAATTTTTCCACAAATTTCTTTATTGCGGTCCGACAGGTGCTTCACGACGAACCAAAAATGTTCGAGTATTACGAACCGTCTCTGGCAAATTTTCACCATTTTTATAGTAAATTTTAATAATTTCAATGCGTTTTTGAAGCGTATGTCGTTCCAATTTTATTAATGGCGTAGTTTCTACTTGTCAAATGTAAAACAATAACAGCTTCAAGTGACATCTACAGAAATAGCGGGCTTTAAATACAGGGTCTCTATAAATGATTATAACAGCGCAGTTGGCGTAGAAATATTATAAATATTTATATTCGATGAAAAACTTCAGATATAAATAAACGATACTGTGAGTTTGGGCTGGCCATTCGAAAGAAATTGACTAATGTGTCTGGAATTGAAAACTTGTAGACTGTGCTTAAAAATTCCAAAGTAATCTACGATGTTACAATCATTTAAAAAACCCTGTATAACACCTCTTATTTAAAAAGCCTTTATAACCAGTGTAACAATGAACACAACGCAACTAACTGGAAAACTGAATCTCAACTGAGTCGTCAAGTGCTACCATTCTGCACTACCGAACAAACCCAAATCATTCGTGTTCAATTTCTAGATTGATAAAGGACGATTGGTTTCTTCCTAGTATTGGCCTACTGAACTGGCTCGAGACTCAGCGATCTAGCGTGACTGGGTCACAGCCTAAAGCTGAAAACCAACGAGAAAATTCATACGGAAGATTTCAATATAATTATGACAACAATATATGCGTATTCGAATTCATCACTTCTTTCTGTTGGATTTTTATAATGTGTAGCACTGAAATCAAACAGCGTCGAGGTTCAAGATTTATTCTCTAATTCTCAAAGTAATCTCAAGTCTCAAAGAATATCGAAAACACTTGTTGATCGCTCAGCTGATTTCGTTAAAGAAGGCAGATTCTAGGTTAGCGTGGGGTAGGTTCACAAAGCCGGCTGTCACCATTGAAGTTGTTCTTCTTCTTCTCTTAAGTATATACATCCCTGTTGCAGTTGCATTGGGGCGCGGATGTATTGTTGGTTGCCGCCTTGAGAACCTCCAGATGAAGTTATAATTCTAACACTTTCGATGAACATTTTCATTTTCCCTCAAAATTGGTCCTAATGCAGTCTGCATCACTCGAAAACGTACCGCCCGGTCTTGAACCTATTTACCGGTCCGTTGCTAATGTGCCAACGCCACAGATACACACGGTCATACCCGGCGTTATCAGGTCCAAGATAATACCTGGACGGATCGTGCGTCCGGCGCCCGCTGCTCGACGGCGACGTCCGAATCTGATTGTTGTTGTGTCCCAGCGGCGGGTCGGGATTTCTGACTTATCGGCCGAAACACTTATATATATGCTAATGCGATTGTCTTACGGCGGCGTACGTAAGTTATTACGTTGTTGTTTCGTATGTCGAGACGAGAATACGTTTTGGTAGTTTTGGGTTTATGATGTGACGCGTTCTGAGGGATTATGTACCTACTTTGGTTAGTGTGCAATCGACAAATGGAATATTTTATTTTATGTTTTTAGCGCTGTGAAAAGTGATAACCATCGAAATTTCTTATCGGAACTTTTGAGAACAAGAGCCTAGAGTGGAAAAACCTTCGTTTCTTCATAATAGCTGAATTTTTTTCTGATTATGCCCCAAACACTGGTAGGGGTAAAGCAACCCTATGAGCTCTCGGTTTTTCGGTAGTATGGTCAAAGCAAGTCTGGGAATGCCAACTCAATGCACTTGGGGCTGAACACCTGGTCAACCTTGTATGGGAACTTAATCATACTGCAGTGCTCAGCACTGTCCTCAACGATGGCTGAAAACAGGCTGAATCATTCCTTTTTTACTCAACGATCTAGACTGAAATAGTCCTCTCACTAAGTGAATTCGAAATAAGAAATGACGGACATACTTTCGAGACATTTCGAATTTTCACTTCCGGAAAGGTTTATGATGATACTTGTCGCTTCTGCCAAGAAGCAGTTATTCAGCTGTCCAAAGAAAAGGCTGCGTTACCTTATTTCATGTTCACTGGAGTCAAAGATAATAATAGACTTAGCACCCAGACAAGTAGTAGGGCATGGATAACAGCGCAGGGTTGTACAATATCAGTAGTTATACTAGGGGGATTCTGGCACACTTCTATGTGTGCCAGAATCCGCCATACGATTTTGGTGGGCTAGAATCCCCATAAGGATTCTGGCACACGTATATTGTGCCGACATCCCCACATGCAATATCGGTGTGCCAGAACCCCTAAAGGGTTTCTGGCACAGCTGTGCTAGAATCCCTTTATTATAACTACTAATATATCATGGTGCTGCGGAGTCTTTACTAAACCTTACCGCTCCTCTTTTAATTTTATCTCACATTGTGAACACTTTTTGTGATATATGCTGATCAACTGACTTTTTTATTCCTCGTTAGATTTCTGCCATTCGCTCTCATAGAACTTGATGGAAGCTGACAGAGTTTGTCATGTTATCTCTGTAACAAAATGGTAGGTTATAGTTTTTTCATTCTAGAAGGATTCCTCAGAAAATGAATATTCTAAAACGGTATCAGTACAAGTCAAAGACACCAAAATGTTTCAAACTTTCACAGTTGAGTAGCGACAATTCTTTAGGTGGACACAACACACAACTGCATTCTTTGGCTGACGAGTCGCCGCTGACCGTGTGTATCTGCGGTGGCGGGCACATTAGCAACGGGCCGGTAAATAGGTTCCCGATCAGTTACCACTCGAATGGCGTCCCGATCTCGCCAGTTCGACGGGATATAAATTGCATCATAATGGGTGGGGCCGCGACAGAGGCCTCTCGCATTAACCGAATCGCTGGAGTCTATTAAATGGAAGCGGCGCTGCTGCCGATGGGGTGGATGCAAAAATAAGCCCCCGCTCTTATGCTGCTGACGTCGGAATTACCATCTAACATGGCGTCTAGTCGAATTTCAATTTCGTATTGCAGCTACTACTAAGATGATGCTGAAATTTATGGGATGCTGCTTCAAAGGATATCAGTTTAGTGAACATTTTGCGTTTGGACTGTTTGTGAAACTATTACCAAATTGGTTTAATGGGGATTATTTGAATCGTATGGGATGTATCCTGATACAATGAGCTAAAGAGTAGGTGTATAGTCCATTCACTAAAGTTCGAACGCATAGTAGCGTTTGTTCATTTATCTGAAATTGGCAGTATTTGCTGTCATAACGTAAAATAAAGTCAACGTTGACGAATGTACCCGGCCTCGTCCGACGAGCTTGCGAGTTATCAGAGAACTCTATGGAATATTAGCAACATTGCGTATCAATCTGACAAGAAGATAAACAACATAACCTAAAATTTTTCCGGACGTATAGTTCGTTCACGAAAGGTTGAGCACATAGTAGGCGTTTCTTTATTTATCTGAAGTTGGCAGTATTTACTGTCATAAGTAAAATAAAGTCAACGTTGCCGAGTGTACCTGGCATCGTCCGACGAGCTTGCGAGTTATCAGACAACTCTATGCAATATTGACAACATTGCCTATCAATCTGACAAGAAAATAAACATCATAACCTAAAATGATAATATACACAGTGAAATATGCCAAATTTCCATGGCTTACCGACAGCTCAAACTTTCATGAACGGACTATAGTTTATTTTTTTGTTTGTCGTTTGAACACGTTCACTGCAACGTTTTGAGGTCGTTCTTCATATTGTGATCTGAATTATGTTATTTTGAGAAGATATAAACCAAACACACAACTGAAAAACTCTATCTTCCCGTGTAACAGCAAGTGATATGGATTTTGTTTGAATAATACGTTGAAGTATTCATTTAGAAGGACTTTTTCCTCATCAGAATCTTCTTCTAATTTTATTTTCAATTCCAACACAAATGGGCTCAGCAATTATGCCATTGTCCCAATATCGGTCATTTTTGGAGAGTTTGCGCACACCACCACCTAGACTTAACACAACGTCCGTGTCTTACCCGGGATTCCAACCCAGTACCGCCGTGCGAAAAGTCAGCTCTCAAACAACTAGACCACTGCGGCGACTTCTTCTTCTGAGTATCGTTACATCTCGAAATTACAAATGAAATATCTATGTAATAATCACATCTATTAGTCTATTAAATGGAAGCGGCGATGCTGCCGATTTCCGCGCCGCCCGTGGGTGGATGCAAAAATTAAGCCCCCGCTCTTATGCTGCTGACGTCGGAATTACCATCTAACATGGCGTCTAGTCGAATTTCAATTTCGCGTTGCAGATACTAAGATGATTCTAGAATTTATGGTGATGCTGTATCTTCAAGGCTGGCGGGTTGAGTGAACATTCTGGGTGTAGGCTGTTCGAGAGGCTAAAGGAAGGTTTGTTCGCGAAACTATTACCGAAATTGGTTAATGGGGATTATTCGAATCGTGTGGGATGTATCCTCGATCACAATGAATGAGGAGTCAGTAGGTGTAGCTAATACGTTGTTGTTGGGCTTGAAAACGATTATTGCATCGTTTTGTGTGTCTGAATTATGTTATTTGAAGAAGATATAAATCGAAAACGCAGCTAAAAAAGCTATCTTCTCGGGTAGAATCTTCTACTGTAAAAGCTGTGATATTGGTTTTGTAATAATACGCTGAAAAACACTGCGCAAGAAGATTGACGCACATTATGAAAATCTCAAATTTATTCTACAACTGAAGGTGTTCTCAATGATAATTATTTTTATCAGAATTATGCATGCATATGTTTCCACTTTCAACGTTTTTCTTCAATACAGATGTTTTTTCCAGGCAGGAATAAAAAAGATGAGATTATCAGATTTGAATGTATTGGCTCCATTCTGAAATCCGTTGTTCTCGATCAATTCTAGTGATTAATAGTTTTTTTCGTTTGATTTTCTACACTCGATCGCCATGCAACGCGAAACATGCAATTTAACCGGGAGGAATGTGCCCAAGCGATAGTTTTGCGAGAAGAAGGGTGGACATACACAAGAATTGCAGAAAGGTTTGTAGTTTCCCATACAAGTGTGTCCAGAATGTTGCAGCGATTCAGGGAGACGGGTATGAATGTCCGAAGATCAGGACAGGGTAGACCACGGGTGCAAGTCAAGAACGTTACTCGAGAGTTTCTTCGCTGAGACAACGGTTTGCAACCGCTCGCCTCCTTCAGTATCAGCTTGAGCAAACTCATGAGGTGCAAATTAGCACTCAGACAATAAGAAATCGCCTCAGAGAATATGATTTAAGGCTCGTGTCGTGGCAAGAGGCCCAGCTCTTACACCAGCCCATCGAAGGGCGCGTTTGGATTTTGCGAGAGAGCATATCCATCGGGAAGAGGCTGATTGGAAAAGGGTTCTCTTCACAGATGAGTCTAGATTCTGCCTCTACCATTGTGGTCAACGTTCCTTTGTATACAGATGTCGACATGAAAGAGATGCGGTCGAATCTGCTTTCAGCTAGTTCTTTCAATCACAGCATCCGTATATAGATAAATTCTTTGAGCAGTGGGTAAAATCAAGTATCAGTATCAGTTCAATATTTTGAATGAATATTATGTTTCGTTTAAACCCTTCAAAACATCAGAAGTAATTTTTTTCAAATATACTAGACGGAGGTTTCAATCTTAACATGTCTTTTTTTAAACATAGATGAATTGAAAATAGTAATCATCGAAATGAATACAATCTTCAATTTATAGGCTCACAGAACCTTCTTCAGGTGGACTGGGATGGTTATTCAAGATGTTGACAAAGATATTGGGTGTTTCCATCACTTGGAGAAACTTGCATTGAGGCCCTGATGTAGGGCCACTGCTAAGAGTGAAGAGGAAGTAATCAGTGCTTTTAGCATGCGATCTGTGATGATTGAACTTCTCATTTGACACTACTCACTACTAGATGTCACCATCTGTTAGTTGCTACTCGATAGCTTCTTACAATTAGTGTTAAATGCAGAAGTTTTTCAATAGGATGCTGTCTCTGAGGGATATCGGACACTGACGAGGCCTCATGATGCCGGAACCGGGCTGTCTCTTCCCACTTGACAACATCTTGATTAATCATCCCAGTTCGCCTAAAGAAGTTTCTGTGAGCCTATAAATTGAAGATTGTATTCAACTTCGATGAATACTATTTTCAATTTATCTATGTTTCAAAAATTTGTTAGGTTAGCCTCCTTAAAGGCGAAGAATTTTTCGTTTGTCAGTTTTTCTTTATCTTAATTAACATGTCTTGCGTAAAAATATCGAGAAAGGCACCTCCTCAACAAACAATAAGCATCAAAGTTCCGGATAAACTTCAACCGAACCACATGAAATCGCTGTCAACCAGATCCGTCATTTGCGTCGGTCCCACTGAAAGCGTCAATTCAACGAACCCACTCTTGACAGGCAAATTCTTCGACATAAGCCAAGAGTCGGGGCGCGTGTCTCGAGAGAACGAAGAAAGTTGGCGCATTTTCAAAGGGAGAGGAAATTTTAAAGTTGCCCGGTTCACCGAAAAGCAAAAACATCAAATGTAGGAACTTTTCGAGGGGGGATAATTTATTTCGCTCATGTCCTCGAAAGTTCTCGCAGTCCGGCTTTTTGTATGGTTGAACTTTGGGATTTTTTCTGGAAGAGTTTCGATGCGAGGGGTGGAGGGTGGGTGAGGAAGACGTGGACGTTTCAGTTTATTCATTGCGGATTCGGCCATTTCCGGTGGAATTTAATGGTATTAATTGTGGACGTTGTTGCATGTCTGGTTTGGTTTTTTCGGGGATTAATTCGGACGTATTTCAAGCTGGTTTGGCATTGGAGACGCGTAAGACCGAATAGTTGCAGAAACAGAGGAATCTTGATATTTACGAATGAACGTGAATGAATTTGTTGTTTCCTGATGCAATAATAGCTATTTTATGATCAAGAAATGTAAAATATTTTATGACATGACAGTCAACTGTTGTCCTCAAATTACATGAACACGAGTTTACACCCTCTATTCGTGATTAACTAGTATACAGTTGCTGGGGCGAATTATATCTTGAGAAATCGGTGAAATCTAACTAAAAATGTGAAGTTCAACTGTTTAACCATTCTTAATTCAATATTTTTGTCTATATTTTTATATAAATATGATTCCCTTGAAAGTGTATTTGTAGTCACTTATATCATATTTTTGTTTTCTCCCGGCTGTAAGTCCCCCTGCAACAATATCCCACTATCGTGTTTCAGTCCTCAACTTCACATCAAATTTGTTCATAAGCAACCTAAGCTACATAATGAATAGCTCCGAATGTTTCCTTGGTAAATATAAAAAGTAAATAATTTAAATCGGTTCAAAATACTACTAACTACCTACCTGCCAACCCCCGATGTTAGACAGTATGACATCCGCAACATCGTCTGCGTAGGAAGTACTAAATTATGGCGCCTACTCTGAGTTAGAAAAGTGATCGAATACTAACTTGAAGTCTTAGTAACACTCAGTTAAAAAAACATCCGTTCAGACGTTAAGGCGTGAATGAGATAAACTTTTGAAAAAACTTAATTAGTTTTCTGCCTACTGCCTACGCTTTAAGTACGATAGCATGAATATTAATAACCCATATCCTTTTCTAGGTTACTATCTATCATCTAACTAATTTCATCAAAATCCGTTCAGCCATTTAGGCATGATAGAGCAAAACTCCCAGAAAAAACCATACAAAATTCACTAACTCAATTCAGTTTTCTGCCTACTTCTTACCCCCTAAGTACGATGATGTGATCATTTTGATCTTATATCCGTTTTTAGGTAACCATCACATCTATTACCTCACTAAATTTAATCAAATCTGTTCAGCCGTTTAGACGTGAAAGAGCAAAAGTACCAACAAAAACAACTAAAAATCACTAACTCAATTTAGTTATCTGCCTACTGCCTACCCCCTAAGAACGATGGCGTGATTATTTATAGACTATGACCATTTCTAGGTTAATCTAATCTAGGTTATCATCTATCACCATACCAAATTTCATCAAAATCCGTTCAGCCGTTTAGGCGTGAAAGAATAACAGACAGACAGACAGTAAGGGTTACTTTCGCATTTATAATATTAGTATGGATTTGTTCATGGGTTGAAGAATGTCACTGTCAAAAAACCCGGTACAATCTATATGTAGCAGATTAAAATCAACTCGTTTTTCAAAGTCTGATTCCTAGATGAAAATAAGCGGGGCTAGTTCATAAAATTATTTTTCGAAATCTACCTTCCAAGATAGAGCCTTTGGAAGGCAATAACGAGTTGACAGTTTTAAATTTTTTTGAAGTGTTAAAAAGCACTGAGTCATAAACTGTACATGATGATTCATAAGTACAACACAGTCACACATTTATTTGATCTCGTAACTTTATTATAAGGAGTTGAAAATAACAACCCCTTATGATTTTCCTTCAAAAATAGTTTTCAAAGGATAGATTTTTGAAAAATTAAATTCTCATTTGGTTTTTCATTCATTTCTGGAGAAAAAAAGTCTCTTGCAAAATTTACAAGCAGTTTTGATCACTGTTCATGAATATTCTAAGATATTGTTTATGCTCGAAATTAGTTTTGTCAATCATGCTTATTAATCGAAAGAAAGTTCTATTTTTGAAATTAAAATGATACGGATATAACTTTCTTCCGGAAATTAGTAATAAAACCTTTAGGAAGAATTGTAGATCTTCTTTATCCCCTGTCATAGACATACAATATCTTAGAATATTCATTCTATGGAACACTTATACGATGAAATGGAATGAACAGTCAACATTACTACTTGTAAGTTTTCATTTTTTCCTAGAAAATTATCGACCGTATCGAGATTTAGCAGAGATTTTTTTCTCCAGAAATGAGTGGAAACCATAAGAAAATTTATTTTTCGAAAATCTATTCCAGGAAAACAATTTTCGAACGTAAATTATAAGGGGTTGTTATTTTCAACCCCTACTAATGAAGTTATGTGATCTAAAAAATTGTGTGGGTAATATCTACTTAGTGCTTCATATTATGTATAGTTTTATTACTCAGTACTTTTAAAAAGCTGTAAAGAAATTAAAAACGGTGACCTCCTCATCGCCTTCCAAAGGCTGTATCTTAGAAGGGAAGTCGATTTTGAAAAAAATGATTTGAACTACCCCTGCTCATTTTCATCGAGGAATTATCTCCCAAAGTCTTTCGCATTTGTTTACAGACAATCAACTGGATTATCAGAAGATATTTCCATACTTCATTCAGCTTGAATTTGTAATTGCAAGGAAAAGATTTGCTGAGTGTTTTTTCGAATGATTTTTAATTGGTACCTTTCGTTACAAACTACCTCGAATTCATCGATAAAATATTCTGGTCCTTCAAGCCGGATTTATAATAAAAATTCGACTTATGAATCCCTCGAAGTGGATGGAAGACTTCCCCAATTCCTAATCAGAAAACCGTATTGTGTACTTCGAGTGGAGCTTTTCGTAGCACGAAAAAAGAAAAAGAGAAAGCTGCATTATCGTCGTTCAAACAAGGGTAATTCCGGCAATCCGAGGAAGTGCCGTATCTCGAGATATAAATCCGGGGCTGGCGTCGGATATCGCGGCGGCGCTGCTGGCTGGCGTCCCCATTTTTCTCGATCGGAAAAAACCAAACATAATTTCGCGATTTAGGAAATCGAATTATCCGAAAATATGGGCGAGCCGGCGCTCCTCCGTATCGTTTATGTGCCGCCGCCCGCACACGAGAACGATTTAGTTCGAGGAGTTTTGCGGGATTCCATTTCGATATGCATGTTTTTCTGGGATGCGCGGGTGCTGCCTCTTGGAGGGACCGGGGAAAAACGCAGTTTTTCATGCGGGTTTCGAGGGTGGGAGGGTAATCTGATGACGCTATAGGATTGCGAGTGTGAGATTGGGGATGATACGGAAGTGGGAATTTGTGAAGAATTGGGTTTAGCGATAAGGAACGGTGGAGGTTCTGCGGTGGTCTCTACGATTTTATGCTTGAGTTGCTGAAGGTTATCATCGTCTTGAGTTGGCGCGTCATGCAATTTTGGTACATTCGGTGTATCATGCAGTACGGGAAAACCCGGATAGATGCCCCACTTTTTGAAATTGCCTAATATTTTGAGAGAATTGATTTTATATAAGTAATTTCTATGAATGTAGGTAGCCCGTCATTTGATTTGAAATACCGAGACTTTTCTCTGACATAGCAATCCGAAATTTCCCAAAAATTCGATTTTTGTAGAACGCTTTCTTTGAGGATAAATGGCTACAAGTATTGATGGTTGCCTCACCGTGAAGATTTTGGGACGGATATATGCCCTTCATACTATGTGAACTAAAAACCCAACTAAATACATTGAGGTTTCCATGCTTAAAACAGCAATTTCATCTACGCAACATGGATCGAATTAACAACAATTTTGCACTTTTAATTGAATGCAAAATCATACATTAAACGAAAAGTTTAATGCTTATTATTAACATAAAGCATTATTCGACGCATTCATGATAAATTAATGAAATATCAAGTCTCAACAAAAATAATCATTAATCAAGTTAACAATCAAAATAACACGATGAATTTAAAATCAGCTAAGAAGATAAGGTTTTAGTTCAGATGCCCTAAGGGGCACCTATATCTCGAAAAATCAGGGCAACTATCCTTTTCGATAGGGATAGATGCCCATAATTTTTTTTATGAATTAAGAACAACACAGCAGCCAAAACTCAATGAAACACGGTATTGACGTAATGAAAAAATAACTGAATTCATTACCACTTCAAAAGTTTTACAGTGACAAATACTTACTTCTAAAACTTTGGCGTGTTTGTGAAGTTCGCTGCGAAGATGATCGCACACAATAGCGAAAAACGACCTCACTTTTCAATAACCCTTACAAAACTAAGATCCAGGGTGACTGTTGCATCTATCCGGGTTTTCCCCTATCTCTTTGGAACTTGAGTATCATACTCACATTGATAACTTGAGAGTTATTTCATATATTCTATGAAGATGTATTCAAAGTAATGTCCGAATCGTCATCTACAAAAATGTGCTTGATTCGGGAGGAACAACTGCTTTTTCAGGTTGCGTATACAGGGTGTCTGTGAACAAATTCGAGGGATTTAGGGAGATGATTCCCCGATGAAAATAAGCAGGGGTAGTTCATATAAATTATTTTCAAAATTGACCTCCCTTCCAAGATATAGCCTTTCGAAGGCGAAATAACAGTTCTAAAAAACACCGAATAATAAAACTATACATAATTTGATTCATTAAGTAGATATTACCCACACAGTTTTTCTGATCCCATAACTTTATTATTAGGGGTTGAAAATAACAACCCCTTATGATTTTCCTTCAAAAATATTTTTAGTGGGATGGATTTTCCAAAAATAAAATTCGCTTATGATTTCCCATTCAATTCTGGAGAAAAAAAGTTTTTTGCAAAATTTCGATACAGTCGATACTTTCTAGAAAAAAATAAGAACTTACAAGCAGTTATGATCACTGTTCGTTTCATTTCATCGTATGTTCCATAGAATGAATATTCTGAGATATTGCTTATGCTCAAAATTGGCTTTGACAGAAGAAAAAAGATTTTCTATGATTCTTTCTACAATCTTAGTTTCAGAAGAGTTCGATTTTTTAATGAATATTTTCCAGTAATAAAATTTCCAGATGAAATTAAACAGGGCCAACCTTTTCAGAGATTGAACAACATTTGTCGTGTTATTATTTTTCTTCAGCTAGAATTAGTAGTAGAATTTCTCCATAGACTTTGAAATATTTCTTAACTGTTTTAGCTGCTTAGTGTAACATTTGTGTTCTTTTCCAGGTATGTAAACGTTCGGCAATCTTGAAGCCTGCCTATTGTGGATACTAATACGTAAGGTGGGTAAACGCTACCTTCAAATTCATTCTCCCCCAATTCACCGAAGCTGAATTTTTTCGAGCCTTCAGTCAACTTTCAATTATATCATCCCCTGCCTTTGAAATGCGAGTAGTCCTCTTGTACGAAAGAGATTGTTAAAATTGCCCCTGGGGTACCTACCCTGTTTATATTTGTTTATGGCGTTGAAGAAAGAGTGTTTCAGACAAAAACAACTTGTTTTTATATACGAGATTCCTTTTGATATGGAAGTATGAAAATTTCAATTTACGTTGCGGAGTTATGAGGATCTTATCACATAGAGCGTATAGGAATAGAATAATGGTGAAATGCCAACTCCAGTGAACAAGTGATATCATTATGCATTTTTTGTGATCAGTTTTCTGATTTTTGCAGATGAGTAAGAAAACAAAGCAATCTCTTGAGATAAGCTTCCTAGGGCCAAGGCCAACCAAGCTCTATCTCTGTCAAAACGTTTTAACACTGTTTACCGGAATTTTTGAACGCTCGTTCTCCTTAACGAGCTATATCATTTTACCCAAATGTGTGTGATTTTCGAATTTGAGCAGAGAATGGTCTCAAATGGATTGTCCTAGAGAATTGAAATTTTCAGGATTCGGTTCCCAATTGGCTCGGTTAAGTTTTTTTCCTCAATATCTCAGACGGAACGAAACCCATCGAAATGAAATGTTGCGGCCATATGCAAGATGCTCATAAAAAGCCTCATGCAGAATTTTGTGGCCATGGTAAAATATTTAAAAGAAGAAACTTCATATCTCCATAAAAAAATATACGATTTGAATCAAATTCGTTTTATAAATAAAGATTGATACGCTGATAGTTCATGCAGAATTTTGTTGCCATAGTGTTGACAGAACCATAGAAAATTCAATTGAAATATTGAAAAGAAGAATCTTCATATTTTCATAACAGGATACCCGATTCGAGTAAATTTTTTTTTCGTGAATGATGACTGTTATACTAAATGTTCATGCAAAATTTGAAGAGGATCGCATCATCAGATAGATCGAATTTAATTCTCAATTATTTATTTGAACATATTTGATTTTTTGAATAATTTCCAGTATATAATTCCGATTGCACTGAGATTCTGCATTTATATATTTGGTTTCAATCTCAAATCCCAAATCAAATTTCAATGTAAGAGTTTTATAGCTCCAACAAAGAACGAGTGCTAAAAAGCTTCTGCTCAGGGCTTTTTTGAATTTTAATAGATTATTTTATCATGAGATACCACCAAGAGAATATTGGTTGGGTAATCATTTTGCTCCAACACATCACGTTGGCCTAATATGTGCTCTGTGATTCCTGCGTGTTATCCACTGATATTCGACAGTTACTTGTAAAGAGCTCAGTAAGCAGCTTCAACTCATATTTTGAAACAACAACGATAGAGCTTGTTGAGCCTTTTCTATTTGAGGTGTTTGGTATCAAACCATTCATGATTAATTATCTAACTCTATTGAACAGAAATGTCAACGTATTTTGATATTTTAATCTTTAAAACCATAGGTTATAACAAAAACTGAAACTTGTCAAATGACCTTAAAAGAAAATATCCTTGAGATTTTTGTATTTTCCTTTTCATTTCAGTTAGTGCCTTAAGACATAAGTCAACTACGAGCTTAAAGAATCTCTTTATGTTCCCTGTCGCCCTTTTGCCAGTACACATTCTCAAGATGAAATCAGATCGAAACTCCAAAATTCATTATTGGTACAAAATCTATCCCGTTCCTTTCTCCAAAGCGTAGCTAAGTCCCAAGCTCCTGTATAAAGATGAGGACGAAATAAGGGACGAATCCTTATTTCGTTCTCGTTCCCAGAGAAAAAACAATCGCCGTATCTCCTTTCAATGGAGTCTGCGATGAGATCTTTCAGGACATTGATGTTTATTTGATGGCGGCGTTACTTCCACTTGGCCGACTGATCCTACAATCTGTTCGATCATAACTTTATTTTTAGGGGTTGAAAATAACAACCCCTTATGGTTTTCCTTCAAAAATTGTTTGAGTGTTATAGATTTTCGAAAAATTAAATTTTCTTATGGTTTCCCATTCAATTCTGGAGAAAAAAGTCTCTTGCAAAGTCAACTACGAGCTTAAAAACATCTCTCAGAGTCCTTGTTGCCCTTTTGCTATTACACATTCTCAGGATGGAATTAGATCGAAACTCCAAAATTCATTATTGGTACAAAATCTATCCCGTTCCTTTCTCCAAAGCGTAGCTAAGTCCCAAGCTCCTGTATAAAGATGAGGACGAAATAAGGGACGAATCCTTATTTCGTTCTCGTTCCCAGAGAAAAAACAATCGCCGTATCTCCTTTCAATGGAGTCTGCGATGAGATCTTTCAGGACATTGATGTTTATTTGATGGCAGCGTTACTTCCACTTGGCCGACTGATCCTACAATCTGTTCGATCTCATAACTTTATTTTAGGGGTTGAAAATAACAACCCCTTATGATTTTCCTTCAAAAATTGTTTGCGTGGGATAGATTTTCGAAAAATAAAATTCTCTTATGGTTTTCCATTAAATTCTGGAGAAAAAAGTCCCTTGCAAAGTCAACTACGAGCTTAAAAAATCTCTCAGTTTCCTTGTAGCCCTTTTGCCATTACACATTCTCAGGATGGAATTAGATCGAAACTTCATAATTCATTATTGGTACGAAATCTATCCCGTTCCTTTCTCCAACACGTATCTAAGTCCGAAGCTCCTGTATAAAGATGAGGACGAGAAAAGGGACGAATCCTTATTTCGTTCTCGTTCCCAGAGAAAAAACAATCGCCGTATCTCCTTTCAATGGAGACTGCGATCAGATCTTTCAGGACATTGATGTTTATTTGATGGCAGCGTTACATCCACTTGGCCGACTGATCCTACAATCTGTTCGATCATAACTTTATTTTTAGGGGTTGAAAATAACAACCCTTTTTGATTTTCCTTCAAGAATTGTTTGCGTGGGATAGATCTTCGAAAAATAAAATTCTCTTATGGTTTCCCATTCAATTCTGGAGAAAAAAAGTCTCTTGCAAAGTCAACTACGAGCTTAAAAAATCTCTCAGTTTCCTTGTAGCCCTTTTGCCATTACACATTCTCAGGATGGAATTAGATCGAAACTCCAAAATTCATTATTGGTACAAAATCTATCCCGTTCCTTTCTCCAAAGCGTAGCTAAGTCCCAAGCTCCTGTATAAAGATGAGGACGAAATAAGGGACGAATCCTTATTTCGTTCTCGTTCCCAGAGAAAAAACAATCGCCGTATCTCCTTTCAATGGAGTCTGCGATGAGATCTTTCAGGACATTGATGTTTATTTGATGGCAGCGTTACTTCCACTTGGCCGATGTATTCTACAATCTGTTTAATCTCATAACTTTGTTTTAGGGGTTGAAAATAACAACCCCATACGATTTTCCTTCAAAATTGTTTGCGTGGGATAGATTTTCGAAAATGAAATTCTTTTATGGTTTTCCATTCAATTATGGAGAAAAAAGTCTTCTGCAAAGTCAACTACGAGCTTAAAAAATCTCTCAGTTCCTTGTAGCCCTTTTGCCAATACACATTCTCAGGATGGAATTAGATCGAAACTCCAAAATTCATTATTGTTACGAAATCTATCCCGTTCCCTTCTCCAAAGCGTAGCTAAGTCCGAAGCTCCTGTATAAAGATGAGGACGAGAAAAGGGACGAATCCTTATTTCGTTCTCGTTCCCAGAGAAAAAACAATCGCCGTATCTCCTTTCAATGGAGACTGCGATCAGATCTTTCAGGACATTGATGTTTATTTGATGGCAGCGTTACATCCACTTGGCCGACTGATCCTACAATCTGTTCGATCATAACTTTATTTTTAGGGGTTGAAAATAACAACCCTTTTTGATTTTCCTTCAAGAATTGTTTGCGTGGGATAGAACTTCGAAAAATAAAATTCTCCTATGGTTGCCCATTCAATTCTGGAGAAAAAAAGTCTCTTGCAAAGTCAACTACGAGCTTAAAAAATATCTCAGCTTCCTTGTAGCCCTTTTGCCATTACACATTCTCAGGATGGAATTAGATCGAAACTCCAAAATTCATTATTGCTACGAAATAATCCCTTTCCCTTCTCCAAAGCGTAGCTAAGTCCCAAGCTCCTGTATAAAGATGAGGACGAAATAAGGGACGAATCCTTATTTCGTTCTCGTTCCCAGAGAAAAACAATCGCCGTATCTCCTTTCAATGGAGTCTGCGATGAGATCTTTCAGGACATTGATGTTTATTTGATGGCAGCGTTACTTCCACTTGGCCGACTGATCCTACAATCTGTTCGATCTCATAACTCTATTTTAGGGGTTGAAAATAACAACCCCTTATGATTTTACTTCTAAAATTGTTTACGTGGATAGATTTTCGAAAAATTAAATTCTCTTATAGTTTCTCATTCAATTCTGGAGAGAAAAAGTCTGTTGTAAAGTCAACTACGAGCTTAAAAAATCTCTCAGTTTCCTTGTTACCCTTTTGCCAATACACATTCTCTGGATGGAATTAGATCGAAACTCTAAAATTCATTATTGGTACAAAATCTATTCCGTTCCTTTCTCCAAAGCGTAGCTAAGTCCCAAGCTCCTGTATAAAGATGAGGACGAAATAAGGGACGAATCCTTATTTCGTTCTCGTTCCCAGAGAAAAAACAATCGCCGTATCTCCTTTCAATGGAGTCTGCGATGAGATCTTTCAGGACATTGATGTTTATTTGATGGCAGCGTTACTTCCACTTGGCCGAATGATCCTACAATCTGTTCGATCTCATAACTCTTTTAGGGGTTGAAAATAACAACCTCTTATGATTTTTTTCAAAAATTGTTTGCGTGGGATGGATTTTCGAAAAATTAAATTCTCTTAGGGTTGCCCATTCAATTCTGAAGAGAAAAAGTCTCTTGTAAAGTCAACTACGAGCTTAAAAAATCTCTCAGTTTCCTTGTAGCCCTTTTGCCAATACACATTCTCAGGATGGAAT
Organism: Propylea japonica; assembly: GCA_013421045.1. Lineage (NCBI taxonomy): Eukaryota > Metazoa > Arthropoda > Insecta > Coleoptera > Coccinellidae > Propylea > Propylea japonica. The sequence continues at coordinate 37,665 of JACDNR010000340.1, read as the reverse complement.
TAGATCGAAACTCCAAAATTCATTATTGGTACAAAATCTATCCCGTTCCTTTCTCCAAAGCGTAGCTAAGTCCCAAGCTCCTGTATAAAGATGAGGACGAAATAAGGGACGAATCCTTATTTCGTTCTCGTTCCCAGAGAAAAAACAATCGCCGTATCTCCTTTCAATGGAGTCTGCGATGAGATCTTTCAGGACATTGATGTTTATTTGATGGCAGCGTTACTTCCACTTGGCCGACTGATCCTACAATCTGTTCGATCTCGTTTTGTGCCGGCGTGAAGGAAAGGTTGATATTTTCTTCCGAGAGAGGAAATTACAGGATACGATAAGTTGAAAATAATGGCCCCTTCCGATGTGCTATACCCAGTCTCCTCTTCTGTGCTTCTTCTATCTGGTATCTGATGCCGACGCCTACTTTCGAGAGCGTTATTTACAGCGTACTTCTCTTCTTGTTGTATCCCTTCCCGGCCGTTTTTCTTAATGAACTTAATTCTTGTGCGAAGCGGAAGATTGAACGGGGACGCGGAATTTACATTTTGAAAAAGTTACCGAAGACGTAGGTTATGAAATGACTATTTGGGAGTTACGGTGAATATTCATGAGTTGTAATATGGGCCTATAGGTCGCTTACTCGAGGGTTAGAGTGTTGTGTGTTTCAGTAGATGCTGCCTTGTTATAAGTCAGGTTTTCATATTTCATTCTGATTATATTGTACCTAATGGTGACTAATACACTCACCCGTAAAATAATCGATCCACTGGAAAGTCGATGAGGTTTGTTAATTCATGAATGTGTTATTTCAATTCAATTGGATTTTTTTTCAATTGTAGGTATGTTCATTCTCAATCAATCATCAATTTCGAATTTCGAGAAATCTCGCCGAACGTCGTTTTATATAGGGTGAAACAAAATATGTTTTTTTTTACCCTAACTTTAGAACCACCCTGGTGTGTTCCAGTTGTTTCACCGCGTGTTTCTTATTTCATCATCAAGACACATCTTCTCTTGACAATTTCATTTTTTCACAATAGCTCAATTTTTGTTATTGATACAGGGTTTTCAGAGTAACATTAAACTCCCCAATTTCTCTGTGGCTATGAAAGTATTAGGTGTACAAATAAGTTTCCGCGGTTTGTCAAAAGATGGCCCCACCAGAAGGTTATGGAGAAATTGTCAGATGTAAAACGTAATATCCCAAGTTTAGTCATCTGGCAACACCATAACCTTAAAGTACTAGTGATTCCGTATCAGCATCACGTAATTTTTTTCGTGCAAAAATGTCCAGTTTCATTCCGAATAAGCATCATTTGCGGGAACTTTTGATTTACTTCTTTAATGTGAAAAAATCTGCAGCTGAGGCGCATCGATTGTAGAGGAAGGTTGCGGCTTCGGCGTTTGCTATATTTCGAGGGGTTTCGAGGTCCGGGGGTATTTTGAAAAAATTCCCGAAAATCGCGAAAAATCCCTAACATCGGGATTTTCAAAAATTTTTTATACCCTAAGGAGGGTCGCGGGGTTTGGTTATCGATCGCTATCGACGCAGAATCGCGAAATCTACGTTTTTGCAGAAAAAATCGAGACGATATCTCTTTTCGTTAAGAAATTATCGAGAATTTAAATTTCGGGGACGACAAATTTCGCAGGTGTCGCATTATTAATGCTCGTCCACATGTTGCGGCGCCGGTAAAAACATACTTGGAAACACTCAACTGGGAAGTTTTACCCCACCCGCCGTATTCACCAGACTTAGCCCCTTCTGATTATCACCTGTTCCGGTCGATGGCACATGGTCTGTCTGAGCAGCGCTTCACATCATATGAAGACACCAAAAATTGGGTAGATTTGTGGATAGCGTCAAAAGATGAAGAGTTTTTTCGACGGGGTATCCGAATGTTGCCAGAAAGATGGGGAAAAGTAGTGGCAAATGATGGAAAATACTTTGAATAAAACGTAATGTACTTTTCCTTTACAATAAATTCCTAATTTTTTATAAAAAATCGCGGAAACTTATTTGTACACCTAATACTTTCTCAGATTCATCCTTCAATCCGAATAACGTTATGAAAATAAACTAAAAACTAATTAAAAACATAAAACAAGAGCAGTTTTAGCGCGACACCGTTTATTGGAGACGATTTCTTGCTGATGCTTATAATGCTCGACCGCATCAACCGCATGTGGTTAGCATTACCAGGGCGTATTTAGCAGAGGTTAATATCCAAAAATTCAATTGGCCTGCTCTAGGCCCAGATTTGTACCCAACTGGACATGTTTGGATGCTCTTGGGAGGAAAATTCGATCTCGCGTACCAACTCCTAAACATTTTTCAGCAGGTCAGTGATGCTCTTATTGATTCAAAACCTAAATAAGGACATACCGAGACGAATTGCACCTGTTATCCGAATTTTGGCGAAAAACACATTATGTTTTTGACTTAGTTTCAGTTTATTTTCATTAGGACAGAATTCTAGGTTAAATTTGTTGAAGTACTGTTGTAGCCTTAGCGAAATTAAATGTGTTACTGAAAACCCTGTGTCTTCAACAAAAATCGAGCTATTGTTATGAATGAAGAACTAAATTGTCAAAAGAAGATGTGTCTTGATGATTAAATGAGAAATCACATAGTGGAACAACTGGAACACACCAAGGGTAGTTCTAAAGTTGGGGTAAAAAAACAGATTTTGTTCCACCCTATATGAAAGAACGTTCGCTGAGTTTTCTTGAGATTTAAAACTGGTGATTGATTAAGAATGAATATACCTACGTTAGAAAAAAATCTATCGAATCGTACTCGAAATAACACATTTAAGAATCAACAAACTTAATCGATTTTTTTTAGTGGATCGACTATTTTGCCGGTCAGTGTACATATATTAGGTGCATAACTAAGTTCCTGGCTACTCAGCAATCAAAAGAAATTATGAGGCACTAACATCTGTCAGTTCGAAGCGTTATTATTGGTTCTCTCGGAGGCACTACTTATCTGTATTTATAAATCTGGTGTTGCAGGATTGAGTTCTGATGTTCTCACAACTTTGACAACCATTTCCAAATGGAAGCAAAGTTAATTCAGATCATCTAAAGCCATTACAATTTACTCACCTGTTATCTAAAAAGTAATAATTCAAATATATAGTCTGCCTGTGGTCGAACACCAGGCAGATCATAAAAGAAAGACAAATGAACGATTCAATTTCGAATCCACCCCCATAAGCAAAAAAACAGATCTCGTTTAACAGCAATTCCTCAGTCCGTTTTGCATCCAAACAATATACATGGCACACACTCAAGCTCGCACGAAATTGGATAACTCGAGACGTCTAATAGAAGAACTTAAATTCGCGAAACGGGAAATTCTTCACAGACGTCGCATTTCCCGTATTCCATCTTGAATCATTCAAGCCACGTTGTTTCGTCGTTTCACTTTGTCAGGTTGATGTTTCATTCGGTGCACGATCATTCAATACGCGCTTGTATATACGGATGCAGGAGAGAAAGCGGGAATATGGGGTCGCGAAGCCATCAATCTTTTTCGAACGTCTATGGTTCGAGAGGAGTCAATGCAGTTGATGAATGTTCGTGGTTTTCATTTTCGTCGGAAAATTTATGTTGAGCGCGGAGAGGTGCGTCTCATCGCTCAATCCCGTCTTGAAAACCTGTCAGGTATGAAATACTTAGTGCGGGAGGTGACTTCGTTGAACGTGTTCATCGTTATATTATTTTGAATTATTAAAGCAGGGGCAAATAATACTGGAGGAATATCAAGCTCATACTTTGTAGTTGATTGATTGATCAGATTCCTCCACTGAGACCAAAGAGGTCTTTTGTTTGTAACCATACTACGGCTAACAGCTACAATCTGTTCAGAAATGTGACCCCCTTTGCAAAATTGATTATTTTCCTAGCAGACTTTGCTCTCATGTCGGTTGGTGTCAAGACGTCACCCAGTAGAGTAAAGCAAAGATGCTTGAATTTATTCTTATAGAAAAATCAACTCTTTCATCTCTTGAATAGAAATCATCATTATGGTATGAACAAATAGCGATTTTGCAGAATGCCAACTCTTGGTTGAAACCTTACAGATTGATCAAAATCAGAATAAGAAGATAAAAGTTATCTTTCATACTAAAGAGGTCCAAAGGATTGAACCTGGAATCTGCGGATACTCTGAATGAGCTCACCTTCATGTGTTAAAAGTTGAATTAGACCATAACTTCCGTTCCTTCTTCCTGACATATCTCCCTTATTTGGAGGGAGATCAAAGAAAACAACAATTTCTTCAGTTCCTCGAAGAAAATTAATATTTTTGATGCTGCCATTCATAGTCATACGCATGTGAACCTTATTGGTCAGCCGCTCAACTCAGTAAAAAGTCGTTCCCAAAAATGTGTAAGAATCCAGTTGACATTTATCGGAAGCTCTTTGGAGGACAAAATTTTTTTGCTTAGGAAGCGTATGATGAAAATTGACTCAACACAATCTGACGAGTGTAGATTCTGTGAGGAAAAGGAGAACATTCTTGTTTACTCAGTCACAAAATGCCTAGTGATTGCGAGCCTGCACAAAGAATGTCTTGTATAGGAGAATTATAAGTGTAACACGGATCCAGCCTCCTTGAGGCCTTTCAGATACTGAAGTTCATTTGGGCTCTAAAACTGGAGTGAGCTGTAGCGCAATTGCGCAAAACAGCTTGAGTTCGTAGTGGAATGTAACCCCATTAACAATCTACATCATGAATCGGGCCATATTCACAAAAATATGTCAGAAGCGCATAATTCATTACCAGGAAGGACAAACTTCATTTCAACCAGGTAAAGACGCTCAGAAACCGCTCCATTCAAAAACAGATGCCACTATATACACCAGTAGAGATAACTCCGGAAGCGTAGTGAATCGAAATGAAGTTGTCCTTCGGTATATCTCAAGGAAATTCCCGAGGAAACAGAAACGCCATAACCTCAATGCACGTCATTCGCTCCCGAGTCGAGAATTAATGAAGTGACACTGCCAGCTTTATTATTAATGGTTTTCGGTGTCGGTTCAACTGTACCTCACCTTACCGGGTAAATATAAATCACGTAAATGGGGTAGTTTTCGATCGGCGCACCCTTCTGATATTCAGGTTGGAGCCGAGACAGGGGCTGGGGATGTCTCTACCCGAAGTTGGCTGCTTGTCGAACCCGAATACAGCTGCTTATTTGCATTTCAGATATATTCTGTTCGGATGATGGACTGATATCGAGGGTAATTCCGAGGTTCATCTAGTTCATTATGGGAAACTGAATCGATATCAAGATATTTTGACCTTGTTCCTGATCAATTTCTTTCCTAGTATCTAGAATTTGAATGGAATGGATATCTCAACTGAAATTGTTTTGCTCAGTCACAAATTAACTCTGGTAATCATTTTAGTTTATGGTAGAGTTTAGCAAAATATCTTCTTCATTGATAGTTTCTTTCCTTCTCCTTCTTCATATCAAGGCAAAAACAACAAAGTCCATTTAGTTTGGGTTCTTGATCACTCAAGAATCATAGAAAACGAATAGGATATTATACTAGCCGGAAAAAGAGCACAAACGCTACATACTGGTCCAAAACCCTTTTGTGTTATAGGCAAATGCACCTTTAAGTGAGACTTGTTGGAAAATAAACTGAAAAAAGGCACTCTGGAGGACTCCGAAAAGTTCCTTCTGCAAGGTCCAAAATGTATTTGGATCTCAGCGAAAGTGAGTTAGGCCTCCTCACTGTCTTTCTAACGGAAATTGTTGCCTTAGGAAGCAAATGATGAGTATTAGATCAACAGAAACTGACGTGTGTTGACTTAGTTACAGAATGCCTCGCCATTGAGAGCCTGCACAGAGGGATGTCTTGGACGGGAGAATCATAAGAGTAATGCAGATCTAGCCTCCTCAAAACCCTCTTAGATACTGCAAATTATTGACGATTTGGTACACAAGACACCATTCGCAGGACTATTTTTTTTGTGAGTTGAGTCTTTGAGACTGCATGAAACCTCAGCATGAGATATCTCCAATGAAACTACAATAAACTATAGAAACTTATGCAGTTGACATATTCCATGGGCGAAGTGTCATTTTCAAAACGAGGTTTCTTAACTCAATTCCTAAAAGAAAAGCACGGCTCTCAGATAAATCAGCATAGATATCTCAGAAGCACTAAATTGAAGCCAAGTGGATAAAGGCGGAAACACATTCTTAAAACGCGACGCGACGCAACGTGTCGACACCCGATATGCACCGTGCACATGGCGTCGCGTCGGATGTTGATAGTGTGATTCTGGTCTATAGAAAACAATGCATTTGATTCGACTCAACACGCATCGCGTTTCATCGGGTCGCGTCGCGTTTTAATAATGTGTTTCCGCCTTTACCCTCAAAATAAAATTCAATACAATCGAGCAAATTGTTATGGCGACATCGCAATTTCCTTCTTTGGCTTATGTCCTTCCTCAATCCGAATCAGCGATTCTTCCTGACCACGTTCCAGAAACAGAGAACGCCCGGCGTAACATCTGGCACACTCCCTGGCAGATTCGCAGTTTGACGAGCATTTTGATCTGCCGCCTCCGCAATGCGGACGATCGTTGTTGCTGCCGCCGCCGTCCGCCGGACGGATATAACGTAGAGTTCTTCTTTGCCGACAACGACGGTCAATTTCCGCCGCAAATGGATATTCTATGTCCCGTTCTCCTTACAAGGTGCGCCATGTGTCGCCTTTATCTGATCTTCGATGGAAAAAAAGAATGAGGGAGGTGAGAATGGTTTAGGCTGGTCGAACGGACGTGTAGTCGAGTCTTAACAATGGCGTCGATATGTCGCTTTTAGCGGCGATCTGTGTAAGGAGTGACTTGCAGAAAGGTAGTGTGAGATTAGATATGGGTTGGTTGTTGTCAGACGTAGATGCTTTCGGAGAATGGATCTTCGGGATGGTAAAGGGTTTGTGATGTTAACCGCTATGGAAATTTTCATGAAAAACATCTGATATTGAAGAGATAACTACGCCGTCCAGTAGAACAGTGGAACATTCAAAAGATTTGACGCTTCATCAGGACATAATGAAAAATCGAAAACTAATAATGTTGTTGACTTTCTTTGTCGTTAGTAGTGGTCTAATAGAAGCATTGTAGTAGTAAAGTACTTGAATCGGATATTCAATAATACTCGATTCCAGTACTTTCGGTTGCCTACCTTCGAATACTCGAATAAAGCCACTCCCAACAATAAAAAAAAAACAACCACGTTATTGATTGATTATTATTCATATTGTCCTTATGGTAGGGCTTTAAATCTTTCAAATAATTCATTTTTCACCTGGATGGCAATGTTCTTTCTCGGATGCGGGTTGTTTCTGAATTGATGCGAAAGATTAAGGCTGTGCATGATTCCTCAGATCATTTCATGAAAACAGTTCCCGTAATTGTAGCTTAGGATCTACATTTATGGATACTTTTTTCATAAAATGACCTGAGAAATCACTCCCTTGAATCTTTTGCATAAACTCAAAAACACCTTGTGTATGTATAGTCGTTCACGAAAGTTTGAGCGCATAGTAGGCGTTCGTCCATTTATCTGAAACTAGCTGACCTGTCAAACCTAGTTTTGCCTAGTTTAAAAATTGTTAAATATGGTATAAGTAAAAAATTGTTGAATAATATGTTAGTTTTACGTTATTTCTGATTAAAATTTCAAATTTCGATTCAGTGTCAAAATCATTACAACCTACAAGTACTCTATGACTGCTTGATTGGTCGTAAGAAAAAGGAAAGCCTTTTAATTTTTCTGAAAAAATTTTTGGAAATATTTTGTGTGTATAAACCTTGCTCTGGCGATTATGAACACAACAAAAAAAGAATTATCCAATTCGGTGCAGTTGTTTGAAAGATATGGCATTTTGACGGTAACCATAGATCCTGTTTTATTAATATAGATTGGCAGTATTTGCTTTCATAACGTGAAATAAAGTCAACTTTGCCGAATATACCCGGCCCCGTCCGGGGAACTTGCGAGTTATCAGACAACTCTATGCAATATTGACAACATTGTGTATGAATCTGACAAAAAAAACAACATAACCTGAAATTTTTATACACAGTGGAATATGCGAAATTTCCATGGCCAACCGACGGCTCGAACTTTCGTGAACGGACTGTAGATACTATTTATTTTGAGCAGAATATATAAAAAAATGCGACGAATATAAAATTTCAACGTCGAAATAGGATCCAACCGTCTCGAAACGAATGCAGCTTTCGTATCACCGTGTAAATAACAATTTAATGAGCCTTTGTACGGTACATTACGCGACAAGTACTTTTGATCGCACTCAAATTGAAATTTGGCAATTTGCGAAGCGACATCTGCACGTTCGTTCACTTGTTAAGTACGCCTGCAAATTCGCAGTTATGGAAAATAAAAAAAATATATTCGGACTCTGTACGCTAATTGACCCGTCCCAATTGCTCCAATTTTATTTCCGTTTCCGTGTCAGAGATGGGGTGGTCACACTGATCTGTTATTTGAGAGAGGCAATACTTTTTTGAATGCACGAAATGATATTGAATATATTCCAACAATTTCCGATACTACTACACCATTTCCAAGTGTATTTCAGAAATCGTCAATTGTATTTCAGAAAGCGTCAATTGTATTTCAGAAAGCGTCAATTGTATTTCAGATTAGTCAATTGTATTTCAGAATAGTAAATTGTATTTCAGAAAGCGTCAATTGTATTTCAGATTAGTCAATTGTATTTCAGAAAGCGTCAATTGTATTTTAGAATAGTCAATTGTATTTCAGAAAGAGTCACTTGTATTTCAGATTAGTCAATTGTATATCAGAAATCATCAATTGCATTCAGAAAACATCACTTGTAATTCAGATCAGTCAATTCAATTTCAGAAATCGTCAATTGTATTTCGGAAATGGTCATTCGAAATTCAATGTATATGTACACACATTTACATATAGCAGAATTGTTCATTTTGAATACGGTTTATCCTCCTCAGTCCCAAGACCACACTGAAATTGAGATAATTGTGATATTGGAAATTAAAATAATATCCTATTTTGAATTACAAATGACGGGTTCTGAATACATATGATATAATCTGAAATACAATTGACGCTTTCTGAAATACAATTGACTAATCTGAAATACAAGTGACGCTTTCTGAAATACAATTGACTATTCTGAAATACAATTGACGCTTTCTGAAATACACTTGGAAATGGTGTAGTAATATTCAAATGCAGGAAGCAGTTGGGAAAAATAACAGAACGTTTTCGCAACTGAACAACAGCTCGCCTTCCAGTTCCGGAACCTTTATGAAATCCAGAATCAGAGAAGGCTTGAAGGAGGCAAGATCCGCGTTTTTCCAAGAATTTTTCGATCCAAGACATTCTTTGCGTATGCTCGAAAAGGCAAGGGATTCTGCAACTGAGAAAATGCAAGCAGACAAAAAATCAACATCCCTAAATGCTCATTTGATTGTCTGAATCATTACTTTTCACGGAATCACAGTTTTTTGAAATAATGGTTACGATAGCCGATAATAACAGTTCCGCACATCTCTATCCCGCATGTGTTCCAGGCCACATGGCGTGTTACGTTGCCAGTCATTCGATTTTATCTGGATAGCCGTCCGTTTCGCCCATTGAAAATTTCTTATAACCTTCGGTCGTCGGTTTTTTTACTTTTTTGGTTTTTGTCGATTTCGTTATTTGCATACACATTCGTAGGTACTATACATTCGTCCATTTTTACGTTATTTCCGGTGTATTTCGAGCCGCTATCAAGCTGGCAATTTAGCCGCGTCGCCCGTTTAAAACCGAAACGTCTCTAGCGGTAATTTCGGGCGACATGATTGACACTTTTAGGTCGGTTGTTAACGGTAATGAATATCGAAAAAAAAACGTCGGGAAATACAGCGAAATTCTAACAAAAGCTCATAAATTTTATACGGCATGTCCCATGTGAAATAGTTCTGTTAAATCCTGAAATATTCGAAAAGAGACGTGGATGCATATTGAATGGTTGCAAATGACTACAACCAATTTCAGACGACAATTATCACAAGATTGAACAATTTATTGAATGAACTTTCGTGTGCACTTACGTCGAGAGAGTTAAAAGAGAAGGTATCTGTGAATTTCCCCCGAATCTGGTAGCAAAACGTAGTTGAGGATAGGAAAAAACGATGATGAACCTTTTCTCTACCGGCTTTGTGGTTATCATTTAGCTGTTCGAGTCTCACACACTTCACTCGAAATTGCTAATCGGTTTTAACAGAAGAACAGATGAAATTGAAATAGGTGCTTATGGTAAAGATGATAGATGAATGAAAAGAAGAATCCTTATTATAATTCCACAACAAGATATCCGATTCTAGTGAAATTCATTTTGTGAATGGAGATTGATATACTGAAAGTTTATGAAAAATTTCGATCGTGTCATCGAACCAAAGAATTCAATTTCTGTTTAATTTTTGATTTCTTATATGTATATTAAATTTCATACTATGAAAGATTTACAGAATTTAATTCCGATCGTGCTGAGATTTTGCATGCATTTACTTAGCACTAATATTAAGTCTTGCAAAAATTTGAGGTAATAGCATTATTGCCCACCAATGACCGAGCGCTCTAATGCACCTACTCAGGGCTTTTCTAACATTTTTCGAATACCAAATTTAGGATTGATCGAATGTGTAGTTACGGAAATATTGAGGAACTAGTAAAAAATTTCAAACGCCTATAACTCCGAAACTACCAGAATGATTTGGTACGTAAACGAACTCAAGCGCAGCAATCAGGTGCCAAAGTTACCCTCAAAATTTCAAAGCCCTAACAAACAAAATCACTTTTGACCTCATATTCTCCATCCTAGCTCAAAATTCGAAAATTACAGACATTCGTGTAAAACAGCCCCACTCTGTTTCCCTAGAAACAAGCGCTTAAAACCAAATCCTTCTTCAAACGCAAAAACCAACGTAGAACAGAAAACCGCGAATCAAATGAAAATATTCCATCAAAATCGACATTACTCCACACCTACACATAAAAAAGCGAAACCGCACATTCCTATTGAATACCTGCCATAAAAATGAAAAACAGCATAAATTCTATGCCCGGAATAAAATCACGTGAAAAAGCGTTCAATCAAAGAAAATTCCAACCATGCAAATTGCAGATTTCATAGTCAAACCGGTCCGGCTGGCGTAGGTGGAGGGAAATACCAATAAAAATACTTTCGCGAAATATCGACGGCTCAGGAGCCGGGATTGTGTCATATATTTTCGCGAATTGCACATTCTCTACCTTCGGATAGGATCGGTTATTGGACCTATATGAATTCCGAGGAGCACTCCTCCCTTTATCTATACGCCAGATAGAATTTATATTATTATAGCTGATACACGGTGCTATTCAGGTTAATCCTGAGCAGGGCTCCTTCAAGACGCACGTTTCAGAGCCGAAAAATACAATGTATCGGAAATAGGGGTTTTGATGATGATGGGATGAATCCTTTGGGAAAATTTCGCTTTCATGGGAAAAATGGTAGATATTTACTTGAAGATGGGGGGACTATGAAATTTTCATGATAATAATTGCGAATGCTGAACTATATCAAGTCGAAAACTTTTGCAGCAACGAAATATCTGATAATTTTGTAAACTGAGTGCTCTTAAGGTCTTCAAAATAATAAAAATTTACGTAACAAGTCAGGGAAATACAGTTTTTCTTGGACGAATAGACAATTGGAAGAAGTATTGGAAGTCTTTCAGTCCGAAAAACTATTTTCGGGCGTGTTGCGTACTATATTTTCTCGGAAATCGTGTAGAATAACACTATCGCTTTCGCTTTCCAAATTATTGGAATTTATATATATTTGAATTTCGGTGACCAGCAGATATCCACCAGATTTTGCAGCAACGAAATATCTGATAATTTTGTGAACTGAGTTCTCTCAAGGTCTTTAAAATAATAGAAATTTACGTAACAAGTCCGGGAAATAGAGTTTTTCTTGGACGAATACACAATTGGAAGTCTTAGAGTCCAAATAGTTATTTATGTACCAAGTGCGTTATATGGATCCTAACGCCGGAGGGAAACATTCGGCTCGAGGGCCTTTGGCCCGAGGGATGAATGTTGCCCGATGGGCGTTAGGATCTAATAACGCTCGTGGTACATACAAGATTTTATTTTTCACGAATATATCATTTAATACAATAAAATTCGATTGCTCCTATGATTTTTTTTCCATTTAACTTTCAGTAGTAACCATGGCATTTGTTAATATTTTGAAGTTCGTTATTGCTGTCATCATTTTATTAAGTGAATGTCATTACTGTTTTCGTTGTGAGCGGGCGGTATGATCCATAATGCCCGCTAAAATGCCCACGGGCATAATGAGTGTATTTATAGCAACCGTTTCTAAGGTAAAATAAACATATAATGTACAAGTGAAAAATAATAGTTATTTATGTACCAAGTGCGTTATATGGATCCTAACGCCCGGAGGGAAACATTCGGCCCGAGGGCCTTTGGTCCGAGGGATGAATGTTGCCCGATGGGCGTTAGGATCAAATACGCTCGTGGTGCATACAAGATTTTATTTTTCACGAATATATCAAGATATCGAAAAAAACGAAAGAAATGTTGAATTTCTGACATTTCTTCATTCTTCATTTTTCGATGTCATTCTCATCGGAAAATTAATGAGAACTGTCAGATCTGTGTCATGTGTGTTTACGTGTGGGAAGTGCTTGAGAATATTTGTTCATTGTGAACGAAATAGGCCAGATTCAAATAAAACAAGGTATGAATATCCTTTGTCAATCCTTTTATAACGTTTATTACTAAAAATATTTGTTTCAGGAACGATGAATTTGATGGGATGAATGGAATAAGATCGGAGTAAGGGACATTTCCCAAGCGAGTTCACAGGACAAATATGCCCTAGAATATTTGCAATTTTGAGAAGGAAAATCAATAGATACGAATAAAACAAGGTACGAATATCCTTTTTGAATAGTTTGAGAACGTTTATTAATAAGTATATTTGTTCCAGGAACGATTGAATTAAAAAATTGAGTTAAATTATAGAAGGAAGTACGTGACATCTGTCAAGGTGGTTCAGAGCGGGCGTTATGATCCAAAATGCCCGCTAAAATGCCCACGGGCATAATGAGTGTTTTATAGCAACCGTTTCTAAGGTAAAATAAACATATAATGTACAAGTGAAAAATAAAAACTTTTTCGGTCGTATTGCGTACAATATTTTCTCGTGTAGAATAACACTATCGCTGTTGCTTTCCAAATTTTATCGCGATTTACGATCAAAAGTTATATTTGAATTTCGGTGACCAGCAGATATCGACCAGATTTTAGTGTCAATGTATTCATCGAGTCTCTCTGAAAAACATTAGTGAAACCAACAGTTGGCGGTCTGTCTTAGTTTAGAAAATATGGACCCCCAAATTTTCAAAAATGTTCCATCGTCACGTCACTTTTTTCACTATAAAAACACAAATAAAATGCTCCAATTCAGTCCATAAATCACCTTCGAACATTTCAAATAACTATTCGATTAGTTTCATTTCAGGTATATTCTATAATTAATGAAGAAACATGGAATTCTAGAGGCACCATATATCCTCAATTGTGAAGGGAGCCGGCCGTTTTTATAATAATGAAAATAGCCCTGCTGCTCTGGCTCAGCCCAGAGAGTTTAGTTTAGAGTTAATTCTGAAATTTTTCGGTCACGAGAGATTCCCAAGAACAGTTCTGGGTCCACAATAGGCTGGGTTATGCTATCAATGGCCAGCCAATTGGCCCCCTTGTTTTCTTATTAATTGTGAGTAACAAATTGCATTGAATCTGGTAAATAAAACCCATTCCCAGGACAAAAAACGTTCCAAAATTCTCGTCCCGAGTAAATCACGCTTATTTTCACCTGTTTTCTCCACATTTCCAACACCGACGTTTCTTTCGTACAGCGGGCAGGACCTTCGTCCTTGGAAATTCCATTTCGTACGGGGTCGTTTGGAGAAAGGCGGTTTAAATAATGACATCGGCTGGGTCCTGGGTGTAGTTTTGTCGGTCATTAGTTCCGGCGAGGAAGGCATTAGCAAACATGGAAAGTTCCTAGGTAATGAGTGTTGTTCTTCGTGGGGACTGGCATTGAAACCCGGCGAGAGGAATTAAACAACATCCTCTCCGAAGAAGCAACGGTTACGAGGGACTCGTAACGAGGCCTGAACTGTCGGAAAAATCGACGTTTACTAGACGAACGTCGGACAGAGGCAGCTTGTTGTGGAAACTTGGGAAATAAGGGAAACTCCAAGCCACGCTGGTTTTTTTTTTGTCAAACATTCTAGGAATTAATAACGTTCAAATTAACGAATGGAAATATCCATCGGAAATAGTTATTTAATCACCTAGGTTATTAATAACAGCGACTAATGGTTCGAGACCATAAGTATCCCGATTAATAACCGAGTTGATTGAAGATTTTTCCGACGATTTCAAAATGAATTGTGTATTATTTACCGATTGAAATACATTCCCATTTTGCACAAGACTCTCATTTAACATAATAAATTTCTATGTATTTATGTTTCCAGTAGAGTTTTTATATTTCTCGTAGTGCTTTTTAATACTTTGTGAACGGTTGCCATGAGTATTGCACATTGAAAATAGCCTCACTAAGCATTAAAATGGGTTATTAATGATCAATTTCGTACACATTAAAATCACCTTTTATTTCGAGGGTCGGGGAAATGGGCATTTTCTGAGATTTCAGTGAAAATCACTCTTGAAATATTCGATACCAATTCTTTCGTGCATTTGAATGATATTTTACGTCGACGAAATGAGAGTTGAGTTCTATGTAAATTGAATTGATCAACAATAACCGATTTATTACATGATATCGGCTATTTGGGGAGTATTGGATGATATATTTCAAATTCAAGAGAACATAGGAAGACCTGCTTTCGTAATTACACATTCATGGATTCGTGTATTTCCTTTAGTAATATAAGTAACAGAATGATGGTCTGATTGCAGTACTCTCCAATCACAAATTTCAAATTACAGTGGAACTTCCCTATAACGAATTTCTCTATATAACGATTTCGTATAAGACATTGCACCTTGAATCCAAATTTCATGTTAAAAAGACCCTCTTAAACGAAGTAAATTCTCTCTGTAACGAAATATTCAAAGAACATCACTCTTTGAATGAGTATGGTAAGAAGGTATAAGGGTGGGTTTTTCCGAAATTTTTCCGGACGTACTTAATAAATCCCGACCTTAAACTAAATCATTACGGCGAGCAGAGAGATCCTTCTAAAACAGTTTAAATACACCCCTGGCTGTTTGGTTTCAATTTAACCATCAGGCTAGTGTGAAAGTTGTGCGAAAATGTCTAAAAAGAAGTGCTTAAGTTTGAATGATAAACTTGAATTTATCACGAAGTCGACCGCGACATTGCCGACTATAAAAACAAATTTCTGTGTAACGAAATTCCTTTATAACGAATTTTTTTGCGGATTTGGCGTTTTCGTTATAGGGAAGTTCCACTGTATTTCCTAATTTTCCAATAAAACAGACGATACAACCAATTTTTCTCTAAGCCACATTTGATCATTCACAACTCATTTAAAAAAATAAAATAGAGGAGTGGGTGGCGTAGGTGGTTGGAGATTTCCAATTCAAAAAGCACAGAATAAATTGCTTTTGAAATTAAAAATCTACGCGTGCGATAATTTTCTTTGATAATTCTTCTACAAGAATTATCGCGAGTAACTTTAATACTTACCTATATTGATGAAATATAACCGTGAAATCTGTATAGAACTGAAATATCCTCGGACCCAAATTCAGGTTGAAAAACGTATTAAAACCACAGATTAAAAAAATCCATAATCAAAACGGGAAATATAACACGAAAATCGTCGAATCTCCCTCTTTTCCCAATTCATGAACCCAGAGCACACCAAAATCGTCTGAGTTGAAAGTTGGAAGGGTACGAAATCCTCTGGGGGTAAAAAATTTCCCGATAAGATATTAAAGTTGGGCGAATATGTAATTCGAAAATTTCTCTCCTGCGGACGAGTCTTCCGTCCGGATAAGTTATTCGAATTCGGGCACGAATCGACAAAAGTTTTATTGTTCGTCGCGGTTTAAGAAAGTTACGCGCGACAGATAAAAGTGATCTGGAGGATTTTGCGGCTTTGCCGGAAGCTTAATAACGTGACTCAAAAACCGCAAGGAAAGCTTCCCACCACCCGCTCTGGGCGATTTTCTTCTTCTTCTATTCTTATTTTTCCTGTTTTCGGGCTTTCTTCGTATTCAAAGTTGCGTACAGGGGTGTGATTAAGTATTGTTTTTACAACAAATCCCGAACATTTTTCTGCAGTCACCAAGCCATTTTCTATATGCATTTATTTGACAATTTCTGACCATCATAAAGGTTTTCCAATAAGAGGTTCTATTTTGATATTCAAAGAAAAAATTCCATTTTTCAATATGAATGTTCGGATGTTTATTTCATTATAAATAAGAAGCTATGCCGTTAATAGTGGAGAATACATCAGGCAAATGACCACCACGACCACGCTTACAGGACCATATCCTTTTAATGAACTTTTCCATAACCAAATCGCAAAGTGGCTGCCCTATGTCCTCGATAGATCTTTGAGGTCTTGAATCGACGCTGGGCTATTGGCGTAGACCTTCTCTTTCACGTGGCCCCATATGAAGAAGTCGCAAGGTGTTAAATCACAAGATCTCGGTCCGGAAACTTTTCCCGCAAAAGATCAATGGTTCCGTTGCTTTTGTGGCACGTAGCGCCGCCTTGTTGAAGTAAACGTTGTCCAGATCAATTCTATCCAATTTCGGCCATAAAAAAAATCATTAATCATCTCTCGATAGCGCGCTCCATTCACCGTAACTGTTCTTCAGCAGCAATATTCTCGGTTGTTCTTGAGCGACGTTCACGGGTTTCATTCTTCACATCACTAACTTGTCCCAAAAGCTCGAATTTTTCCACCGATTTTTTTATTGCGGTCCGACAAGGTGCTTTACGACGACCCAAAAATGTTCGAGTTTTACGAACCGTCTCTGCCAAATTTTCACCCATTTTAATAGTGAATTTAATTATTTCAATTCGTTCCTGAAGCGTGTATCGTTCCATTTTTATTAATGGCGTAGTTTTTACTTGTCAAATGTGAAAAAAATGACAGCTTCAAACGTGACATCTACTGAAATAGCGGGTATTCAAAATAACACCTCTTATTGGAAAACTCTTCAGTTTGAAATTCAAAATTGCATACATTTGGATTTCCGCGTAAAAACCTCATCATCAGAAATACTCTGTATATTATTTTGCTTGCAGATCCTCGCTGAAAGTCGAAAGATTGAGTCTCTCAACACCACGGAAATACTCTGCTAATTATGAACCCGAAAAGAATATTTATCGTGCGACCAGATCTTTAGGGTGATAAATTGATTCAAAGCGCTGTTACGTTAATGAAACACTTTTTGAGTTTCAGATACTTGACTCCTCGCTTCTCGCAGCTAAGGAACTTGTTCCATTCATCATTGACTTCTTTCATGAGGAACTTCAAGGAGTGATTCGTTTAGTTGTTAATGTTTTCGCTTATGAATTCGACATTGAAGCTTCGAGTGGACGAGAACGCTTTGAACCTAACCTGGGAACTTTAGAGCTTTCATTCATAAGAAAAAGTTTGTTATTATAGTCGATGGACCAGTTGAAGGTGTTTGTCTCAAAAGTTTTTCTGATAGGATATTTTTTCTGGTAGTGCGGTATAATCTCGTAATAACTTAGTAGAATATCGTCGAAAGTCTTGACCCCTCTCGGTTTCTCAAGATATGAACAATCTATGTTCTGGAAATGCCCGACTTGGTTTAGAACACCCTCCTGGCCAAAGAGTAAAAATTTGGGTAATTTAGGGGTTTTTTTTTGATTTGAAATTCAATTTTGTCATACGGTGAGACAGGTTTTTTTTGTTGAGGTTTTTTTCTGAGGTCTCGTATCATAGTAGAATAGTATGGTATCCCGTTTCGCACTAACCTCAGCTCAGGGAACTCTGAAATCTCTATCCGATGTTAGAGAGTTGGCTCTCTTTTGGTAGAAGAATGCAGGAAAGCTCTGCGTGGGGCTGGGCTCTGATAACTTTTTGAAAGTAATCTGGTGTCCGGCTCATGCGGATATACCGGTAACGTCAAGGCAGATGAACTGGCTAGGCGGGGAGCCGGATTAGCATTTGTTGGTCCGGAGCCTGCGCTGCCAATCTGTCGCACATCTGTCAGAAGTTTCTTCAGGAACTGGCTGAACAGGGAATTTTCCGGAATGGAGCGCAGGGGTGGCCTGAGGTGGTCGAGGATTCTCATTGAGAGACCGTCCTCGCGATCTGAGGTCAATAGGCTTCTGTTGCTGGAGAGAAACAACTCGGTCTGGTGACTGGTGCATTGACTGGTCACCTGTTTAACAAGCATTTGAAGAGAATGGGATTGACGAGCTGCTCCCTATGCCGGTGGTGTAGGAGTACTGATGAAACGGCTGAGCAATTTTTGTTCAACTGTGGGAACCTTACTGAGTTAAGGTCAACACACTAGGAAATCCAACACCTTCTATTCCTATGGTGAGAGGGACCACTCCTGGCAGACTCGCGACATTTCTGTCTTCGTGTCTGAAGAGCTGAGTCTCTATAGAACGATGCGGGTGAACAATGGCCACTAGGCCTCAGTTTCGGCCGGAAAGGCACCGCACAGAGAAGAAGAAGAAGAACCTCAGCTAGAATTTCTGTTTGTTCTATGTATTGTTTTTATGCTAAAGGGTGTAAATGCAAATGCTTCTTTCTTAAAGAAAGAGCGTCTGGAAAGTGGTTACTTTCCGGATAGTTGCCGAAAACTTAGTGATAGTAACGGAAGTAATTTCATTTATCGTATTAATGAAAGTTTTTCCAAAAAGAGGTATTATTTTGATATTCAAAGAAAATGCCATTTTTCAATATAAATGATCGGATGTTTATTTCATTATAAAGAAGAAGCTATGCCGTTAATAGTGGAAAATACCATCAGGCAAATGCCCCCCACCACCATGCTTACAGGACCATATCCTTTCAATGAAATTTTCCATAACCAAATCGCAAATTGGCTGCCCTATATCCTCGATAGCCTCACGAATAACATCTTTGAGGTCTTGAATCGACGCTGGGCTTTGGCGTAGACCTTCTCTTTCACGTGGTCCCAAAGGAAGAAGTCGCAAGGTGTTAATCACAAGATCTCGGTGGCCAATTGTGATCACTTCTTCGAGAGATAACACGGTCCTGAAACATGGTGAATAGATCAAGAATATTGAGATAGAGAGAGAGTTTTGTCAACTGAAATGCGAAAAATATAAAAGAGAGTTAGATGTTCTCTCATGAAGGAGTCTTTACAAAGTTCGATTCTTTACGAGGTTATTCTGCTTAGGTGGATATAAGTAAAACTATAATCTCATATAAAGATTGGATATCAATAAGTGATCGCAAATGGAACTTTATAAGCCTTAAGACCCAAATCTTTATGCAAAATACGGTGTAATGACGTTGTGAAATGCTTTTATTCCAAAAACGACGAGGAATGGACAAACCTGGGTTTTCTTTAACACTTTCGGCTACAGCAGCCATATTCTCGGCTGTTCTTGAGCGACGTGCACGGGTTTCATTTTTCAAATCACTTTTTCACCAATTTCTTCATTGCGGTCCGACAAGGTGCTTCACGACGACCCAAAAATTTTCGAGTTTTACGAACCGTCTCTGCCCATTTTCCACCATTTTTATAGTGAATTTATTGATTTCAATGCGTTCTTGAAGCATGTATCGTTCCATTTTTATTAATCGCGTAGTTTCTAATTGTCAAATTTCAAAAAATGACAGCTTCAAACGTGACATATACCGAAATAGCGGGCTATTCTAAGTAACACCTCTTATTGGAAAACCTTTAGTTCTTGGTTCAAAAATTATCTAGGTATTGGAACATATACTCCGTTCACGAAAGGTTGAGCACATAGTAGGCGTTTCTTTATTTATCTGAAGTTGGCAGTGTTTGCTGTCATAACGTAAAATAAATTCAATGTTGCCGAATGTACCCAGCCTCGTCCGACGAGCTTGCGAGTTATCAGACGACTCTATGCAATATTGACAACATTGCGTATCAATCTGACAAGAAAATAAACATCATAACCTAAAATTTTTAATATACACAGTGGAATATGTCAATTGTCATGGCCAACCGACGGCTCAACCTTTCGTGAACGGACTATACCTTATAAACTTCTTTCGATACTAGGACATCAATTGCCCTTCAAGGCCTTGCATCAGTACAATTCTACGAAGGTACCCGATCGTAAACGCCATACCGTCCCGTTATCGCGGTTAACTGTTTATATTGATGACAGAGGGAGTGATTTCAATTAAACGGGTGCTGGGTTTCTCAGCCTACCGCAGATTGATTTGTGCTCGAGCCCTATGTGTTCTAGCGTCGTCCTTCCAGCTAGAACACGCACTCATTCATGAATACTAATTAGGAACAAATCAGAGGTTTCTATGTTGTGAATTCGATATACCTCGGAATGAGTGGTGCACTGATATTCGAGCGATAATTGCAGCGGATTTGATTGATTTCTAGTAATGACGCGAACGCGATTGAAATGGTACGAGGAGATCGCTGGGATCAGGAGATTTCACTTTTTCATCCTCCTACCTGTTTTTTACCTGAAGGGTATGGAGCATGAGATTCTTATACTAATTTCTCAGAGAGGCTTGATTACCCCAGCAACAAAATTCCTAGTCAGTTCTTATCAATATACAGGGCTCGGCATAAGTCAGGCAACGCGAAAACGCGGTCCATGAGAAGGCCCCACAGAACAAAATCACAGGGTGTTAGGTCACATGATCGTGCGGGCCACTCAACGATTCCTCGTCTGCCTATCCATTCTCCAAAATGAACATTAAGGTACTCCCGCACACAAACGCGTAGTGCGGCGGAGCTCCATCCTGCATGAAATGAACTTTGTCCCGTCACGTGCCCCTCAAAAAGTACGGACCCACGAGACCTCCAGCATGGATACCTGCCCACACAACACCCCCAGGCAGGTTTAATTCTTTTTTTGAAAACGTGTCTATTCGACGAGCACACAGACACAACCACAGATAATAAACTCTTATTTATCTATGGACACAACTATCTGACGCACGAACATGCTCAGGGTCGATCTTTTTCGACAGCGTTGCCAGACTTATGAGCGTTGCCGGACATATGTCGAAATTTCGAGAGCGTTGCCTGACTTATGCCGATCCATGTATTATAAAAAGGACAAGATGTACAAATCTGAGTTTACAGCTCTAATCACAATATTTCAACTAACACAAACATATGACTACTTATCTTAAATGACAGGTTCAGATAGTGATTCAAGTTCCAATGTACTATGTCGCTTTATAGTGCCAGATGTTCTCGGTAACGGGATGTGCCCTCAAGTGTGGTTCGATAGACTTCAGTTATGCTTCCAGCTCTCTACCATAAGTTGACCTCCAAGCAAATGTAGGTACAGGCAAATGTGACAGCCAAAAATTACTTCAGCCTCAGCCAATGATTGTATTTCAGTTCAGAAATGTGTACACCAAAAGAATGTGCTTCAGCCCAAAGAACGTGTTCAAGCCAGTGAATGTGGTCCAAGCCAAGGAGTGTGGCCCAGGCCAAAGAGCTAGAATAAATATTATTTATCTCGCAAACTAAAACTTAGAAATCTCAGACAAAACACCGATGAATTCAGATGAAAATAAAGATCACACGATATGTACGATAGATGCTTTCTCCTTCGTAGGACAGTCGGAAAAAGAAGTCAATGAATTTCCCCACATCACGCAGACACGAAATTATAGAAGGTAAATCACCTGACATAAGTTGACAGTCCGTCAATGTGCATTCTATGATTACCAGTGGCGTCTCAAAGAAAATAAATAGCCTAAGCGTGCAAATCGTTGCAATTGTCATAGATGAAGAACTGAAACTACACACATCGTCAAAAGTCTTGACTCCGGTTATCAATTCATGACAATTCTTGATACGTGGATTCTTTATTCTCTTATTATGATCGTTAAACGAACAATGACCGGTTCTATCTACATAGAAATTATCATTGTTACTCTCCGCAACTAATTTATGAATAATTTAATTTATTAGAATGATAACGCCTCATCATACAGTACAGGAAGGGTTCAAAACATTCTTCAAGAGAAAAATACTCTCAGAATGAACTGGCGAGCAAACTTACCAGACATGACCGGAGTGAACTTGGCAGACCATTTCTAGCAGACCGTTTGACGGAAACGCCCGAACGCGCTCCCCAGTGGCGCGCGGTACGGAAGTATATTTAATGCTGAAATGAGGCAGATTTAGATGAATAATGAATATGTTACTCTCGGCTTTGATTTATAGACCAATAAAAAGAGGTTATGAGGTGTCGACGGTTGGTTATCAAAATGAATTACGACAGATTCGCTATTTCGAGAAGTGTAACATTCAAAAATCCATATCTCCGAAAATATTCGCCGGCGCATAATAAGATTTGGCACGTAGGTTAACAATATTAATATCATTATTCCCTGAAAATTTCATCATCCACTTGCAAAGGGATCCAGGGGGTTAAAACGCCCCCCTTAACATGGAAAATTCATATCTCCGAAAATATTCGCCGGCGCATAATAAGATTTGGCACGTAGGTTAACAATATTAATATCATTATTCCCTGAAAATTTCATTCACTTGCAAGGGATCCAGGGGGTTAAAACGCCCCCCAAAACATTAAAAATTCATATCTCCGAAAATATTCGCCGGCGCATAATAAGATTTGGTACGTACGTTCACAATATTAATATCATTATTCCCAGAAAATTTCATTCACTTGCAAAGGATCCAGGGGGTAAAACGCCCCCCTTAACATAGAAAAATTCATATCTCCGAAAATATTCGCCGGCGCATAATAAGATTTGGCACGTAGTTAACAATATTAATATCATTATTCCCCGAAAATTTCATCCACTTGCAAAGGGATCCAGGGGGTTAAAATGGCCCCCTTAACATAGAAAAATTCATATCTCCGAAGATATTCGCCGGCGCATAATAAGATTTGGTACGTAGGTTAACAATATCAATATCATTATCCCCCGAATTTCATCCACTTAGAAGGGATCCAGGGGGTCAAAACGCCCCCCTTAACATAGAAAAATTCATATCTCCGAAGATATTCGCCGGCGCATAATAAGATTTGGTACGTAGGTTAAAAGTATTAAAAACATTATTCCCCGAAAATTTCATTCACTTGCAAAGGGATCCAGGGGGTTGAAACGCTCCCCAAAGCATTAAAAAATTCATATCTCCGAAAATATTCGCCGGCGCATAATAAGATTTGGTACGTACGTTCACAATATTGATATCATTATCCCTGAAAATTTCATTCACTTGCAAAGGGATCCAGGGGGTTAAAACGCCCCCTTTACATAGAAAAATTCATATCTCCGAAAATATTCGTCGGCGCATAATAAGATTTGGCACTTAGGTTAACAATATTAATATCATCATTCCCTGAAAATTTCATTCACTTGCAAAGGGATCCAGGGGGTTAAAACGCCCCCCAAAACATGAAAAATTCATATCTCCGAGATATTCGCCGGCGCATAATAAGATTTGGCACGTAGGTTCACATATTGATATCATCATTCCCTGAAACTTTCATTCACTTGCAAAGGGATCCAGGGCGTTAAAACGCCCCCAAAAACACTGAAAATTCATATCTCCGAAATATCCGCCGGCGCATAATAAGATTTGGTACGTAGGTTAACAATATTAATATCATTATTCCCTGAAAATTTCATTCACTTGCAAAGGGATCCAGGGGGTTAAAACGCCCCCTCAACAAAGAAAATTCATATCTCCGAAATATTCGCGGCGCATAATAAGATTTGGCACGTAGGTTAACAATATTGATATCATCATTCCCTGAAAATTTCATTCACTTGCAAAGGGATCTGAGGGTTAAAAACGCCCCCCAAAACATTGAAAAATTCATATCTCTGAAAATATTCGCCGGCGCATAATAAGATTTGGCACGTAGGTTCACAATATTGATATAATCATTCCCTGAAACTTTCATTCACTTGCAAAGGGATCCAGGGGGTTAAAAACGCCCCCAAAACACTGAAAAATTTATATCTCCGAAAATATCTGCCGGCGCATAATAAGATTTGGTACGTAGGTTAACAATATTAATATCATTATTCCCTGAAAATTTCATCCACTTGCAAAGGGATCCAGGGGATTAAAACGCCCCCCTTAACATAGAAAATTCATATCTCCGAAAATATTCGCCGGCGCATAATAAGATTTGGTACGTACGTTCACATATTAATATCATCATTCCCTGAAAATTTCATTCACTTGCAAAGGGATCCAGGGGGTAAAAACGCCCCCAAAACACTGAAAAATTCATATCTCCGAAAATATCCGCCGGCGCATAATAAGATTTGGTACGTAGGTTAACAATATTGATATCATTATTCCCTGAAAATTTCATCCACTTGCAAAGGGATCCAGGGGGTTTAAACAAATGTGCAAATACTGACATCAGTTCAATTGGAAGTTATTTGTGAACGTATATTGTGAACGTACGTGCCAAATCTTATTATGCCCCGGCATATATTTTCGGAGATATAAATTTTTCTATGTTAAGATAGGCGTTTTACCCCCCTGGATCCCTTTGCAAGTGAATGAAATTCTTAGGGAATAATGATATTAATATTGTGAACGTACGTACCAAATCTTATTATGCGCCGGCGAATATTTTCGGAGATATGAATTTTTCTATGTTAAGGGGGGCGTTTTAACCCCCTGGATCCCTTTGCAAGTGAATGAAATTTTCAGGGAATAATGATATTAATATTGTGAACGTACGTACCAAATCTTATTATGCGCCGGCGAATATTTTCGGAGATATGAATTTTTCTATGTTAAGGGGGGCGTTTTAACCCCCTGGATCCCTTTGCAAGTGAATGAAATTTTCAGGGAATAATGATATTAATATTGTGAACGTACGTACCAAATCTTATTATGCGCCGGCGAATATTTTCGGAGATATGAATTTTTCAATGTTTTGGGGGGTTAACCCCCAGGATTCCTTTGAAAGTGGATGAAATTTTCAGGGAATAATGTTATTAATACTTTTAACCTTCGCACCAAATCTTATTATGCGCCGGCGAATATTTTCGGAGATATGAATTTTTCAGTGTTTTGGGGGGCGTTTTAACCCCCTGGATCCCTTGGAATGAATGAAATTTTCAGGGAATGATGATATAAATATTGTTAACCTACGTATCAAATCTCATTATGCGCCGGCGAATATTTTCGGAGATATGAATTTTTAAGTGTTTTGGGGGGCCTTTTAAACCCCCTGGATCCCTTTGCAAGTGAATGAAATTTTCAGGGAATGATGATATTAATATTGTGAACGTACGTACCAAATCTTATTATGCGCCGGCGAATATTTTCGGAGATGAATTTTTCAGTGTTTTGGGGGCGTTTTAACCCCCTGGACCCCTCTGCAAGTGAATGAAATTTTCAGGGAATAATGATATTAATATTGTTAACCTACGTGCCAAATCTTATTATGCGCCGGCGAATATTTCTGGAGATATGAATTTTTCAATGTTCTGGGGGCGTTTTTAACCCCTGGATCCCTTTGCAAGTGAATAAAATTTTCAGGGAATAATGTTATTAATATTGT
Source organism: Propylea japonica (assembly GCA_013421045.1). Lineage (NCBI taxonomy): Eukaryota > Metazoa > Arthropoda > Insecta > Coleoptera > Coccinellidae > Propylea > Propylea japonica. The sequence continues at coordinate 11,793 of JACDNR010000340.1, read as the reverse complement.
TAACCTACGTGCCAAATCTTATTATGCGCCGGCGGATATTTTCGGAGATATGAATTTTTCAGTGTTTTGGGGGGCGTTTTAACCCCCTGGATCCCTTCGCAAGTGAATGAAATTTCAGGGAATAATGATATTAATATTGTCAACCTACGTTCCAAATCTTATTATGCGCCGGCCAATATTTTCGGAGATATGAATTTTTCAGTGTTTTGAGGGCGTTTTAACCCCCTGGATCCTTTTGCAAGTGAATGAAATTTTCAGGGAATAATGATATTAATATTGTTAACCTACGTGCCAAATCTTATTATGCGCCGGCGAATATTTTCGGAGATTTGAATTTTTCTATGTTAAGGGGGGCGTTTCAACCCCCTGGATCCCTTTGCAAGTGGATGAAAATTTCAGGGAATAATGATATTAATATTGTTAACCTACGTGCCAAATTTTATTATGCGCCGGCGAATATTTTCGGAGATATGATCTTTGAATGTTTTGCTTCTCGAAAATAGCGAATCTATCGTAATCCATTCTGATAACCAACCTTCGACACCTTCATAACCTCTTTTTATGGTCTATAAATCAAAGCCGAAAGTGACATATTCATTATTTATCTGAATCACCCTCATTTCAGCATTAAATATACTTCCGCACCGCGCGCCACTGGGGAGCGCGTTCGGGCGTTTCCGTCAAACGGTCTGCTAGAAATGGTCTGCCAGGTTCACTCCGGTCCAGACATGAATCCACTTGTGCACTCATGTGATTACTAAGGGAGAATAATATCCATCACCAAAACCACATTACACTTTTCTGGAGTTGAACTTAGCCCTTTAGGAAGATTGGAAAATATTTTTTTTCATTCACGAGTAACACACAAAAATTTTCTATAAAATAAAGTTGAATTGCAATTGAAAATATATACTACGCTCAACATCTGACATGTACGCAAGTTTGAGACTCTTAGTTTGAATTGCAATATTATTTCTACAATAAAATTGTGAATTGACCTAATGTTTGCTTTGTTTGTTTTCTTTTGTATTCTTGTGCTTATAATCTAAAGTTCAGTTGAATATTTACGGCTTATTGTTAAATAGTTCGAAAAATGTTTGTATAGTATCATTTTACGACTACAAATAGTAATATTTTTGATGTAGGGCCAGTATGTACAATATTCCATCCAAAAGGTCTATGAACATCATAGACATATAAATGGATGGACACGTGACTTTCACACTAAGTTTCGTGCCCCCAACATAAGAAAGAGGCATACTGTGAAGGATGGAGTAATTTTAGTGTAAAGCATAATAGAGCTAATCTAATATCACTCCATCCTCACAAAAATCACAGAACATAAAAATATATAATGCGTAGATATCAACGATCCAATGTTTTTATTATACGTTCTGTGCTTTGCACTAATATTATTCTTTCCTTGTCTGATTTCAATATTCTCTTTCACACGTCCTGTCCATTCTTTATAAGTCTACTAGCGACCCGCCCCGGCTTCGCACGGTAATATCTTCGAAAATATTCACTTAAATCATACGTCTGAATAGTCTGAATTTTGGTACCTTCCTACCCTATAAGTTAAGTAGTGTGATGGAATGTCGCTAAGTTTCGATCCAAGTAAAACTGTTAAATAAAAACAGTTGTATCAAAATTTTATCATAAATTCCCTAAATTATGGCTCCTACCGACCCTCTAAGTTAGAAAAGTGATCAAATACTAACTTGAAGTCTTAGTAACACTCAGTTAAAAAAAAACATCAAAATCATTTCAGTAGCTATGACGTCATGCGCTTCTTGACACGATCACGCTAGATTTCCGCGGGAATGAGGTATTTTCCCGCCGTAAAAGTAGCCTGTGTCCGTGCCTAGGATCCTATCTTTATTATATTAACCAAGTCTTATAAAAATCCGTTCAGACGTTAAGGCGTGAATGAGGTAAACTTTTAAAACAAACGATTAAAATCACTAACTTAAGTACGCCTTAAGTACGATAGCATGAATATTAATAGCCCATATCCTTTTTGTTACGGTTTTGGTTCCGTACATAAAAGTGTGAATTGAAAACCTTCTTCAATTTTTTCCTTTATTTACAAACAGTAAATATAACAGTGGTGATGACAATCAATATGTCTCAATTTATTAGAGATGAGATGGAACGTGGTTAACTAACTATTATTTTTAGAAAAAGTGTGTTGTGTGTTCGCTGTGACAATTTTTAGGGAATATTAATTTTCATATGGAGAACGCTTAGCGCCTGCTCCTCAACACAGAGAGAAGGGCAGTGGAACTCTTGTAATTTGTTTGAGAGTATATCAGTTGTTGGAATTCAGAATTGACCTACTTTGTTGTTAGAATATAAGTTGATAGTCAAGTTATCAGAGAATTGTTTTAGCATGAACTTGTCATATAGTTGTCAATATAGAACAAGAAATAAAAGTTGCTTGTATTGAAGTAGATCTTTGGCCCTCAGCGTGAAAAGGTACACCCATATTTGATAGTAAGGGAACTCTATACTGAAGAAACATCAGTTTCAACATTTGGCGACCGTGACAGGACTCTTTCTATTGCAAGTATGGAAAAAACCAAGAAAGCCTTAGCTCTACAAAGAACAGCTTTTATGAGGATTTATGATAAGTTGAAAGAAGATTTCTCCAAAAAAATGCGATATTATAGATATACAGAGTAGCATCAAAGTTTTGGATGAAAAATGCTTCAATTATCAGAACTGAATCATCTCATGATTGATATAATGTTGGATTCAGGAGATGAAGAAGCAGATATGAATGCAGAAGTCGAATTAATGGATATGATGAGTTTTCAATATCATAAGATGAAATGTTCTTTTGACAAGTTGATATGCCAAGAAAACATCTCCAAGAAGTTAGAATCCAAAACCAAATTGAAGCTTCCCAAACTTCAATTCAGACAGTTTGGTGGAGAAATAAAAGAATGGCGAAACGCCCTGTCTAATAAAGATTACGAAAATTTCGATCGTGAAATCAACAGATCGGAAATTTATAGACAGGAAGTCGTCAAAGAAGTTGTCAAGAAGAAGAAGACGACGTGGTTACTGCTGAAGTTAAGACGAGATTGGCAGGCAGATCCGGGAAATTTTTTGGTTGCTACTCCTAAAACTTGTGACTCAGATTCCGAAAGCGATGATGTAGAATCAGAGCAGCCTAGCGATAATAGGGAGGCGGTTTCAGTGCTTGAGCATAGCGTTGGCGCAGGTGGCCCATTCTATTGAACCTAGATTTTTGAAAAGCCTTTAGGAGACTCCGATGGTCGGAAATTAGCTAAAGTAGTAAATTTTGTACCTTCAGTGGAACAGCTGAAAAGGATTGGAGGTCCTCCACCTTTATCATCCACTCTGTCTAAAGATTCCGTATGGCACTACAAGTATTTTTCGAAGTTCAGAAAAAAGTCATTAGATTCACCAAGACCAGCAGTGCCAGAAAAGAAGAGTGAGAATCATTCCAAAGAAGAAGAGGAACAATTATTGAAAAGATCGATAATTAGAGAGCCGATAGTTAGAACGAGATCAGGAAGACCTGTAAAGGTTCCTGAAAGATTTGGACAATAATTGTGTCATTACTTCTATGAAGAAATGACACAAGGGGAGTGTGTTGGAATTCAGAATTGACCTACTTTGTTGTTAGAATATAAGTTGATAGTCAAGTTATCAGAGAATTGTTTTAAAGAACTTGTCATAATATTTGTCAATATAGAACGTGAAATAAAAGTTGGTTGTATTTAAAGTAGATTTTTGCCCTCAGCGTGAAAAGGTACACCCATATTTGATAGTAAGGGAACTCTTTATTGAAGAAACATCAGTTTCAACATCAGTGAATCTCAAACACTTTTCTAGGTTACTATCTATCATCTAACTAAACTTCATCAAAATCCGTTCAGCCGTTTTAGGCATGATAGAGCAAAAGTCCCAACAAAAACGACTTCTTCTTCTTCTAGGACGCCGTCTCCCTACGAAGGTTGGCGATCCAAATGCTATTGTTGTGCGGGAAACCGCAGCTCTGAAAATTTCTATGGATGTCTGCCCGAACCATCTACGTAAGTCCCTCAGCCATGAATTTTGTCTACGACCGACTGACCGTTTTCCTTGGATCTTTCCTTCCATTATCAGGCGGAGAATCTCATATCGTTCGCCTCTCATGATATGTCCTAGGTACTGCAGCTTCTCTCCTTGATTGTCGTGAGGAGTTCTTGTGTTTACCCATTTGCTGCATAACCTCTATGTTTGTCTTATGTGCCGTCCAGAAATTCGCAGCATTCGCCTGTAGGCGTACATTTCGAACGCATCGATATTAGTATGGATGATGAACATACGCGCTGCAGCTCCTGTATAATACAGAAGACAACAATCCATTCTATGGTTTTCCATTCAAAGCTATCCTCCCACAATGTTAATCATGTAATTTGTTTGTTGCCCTTTGACGTGGGCTTATGGAAGCCATGATCTTCCAACCAACGATCATCTCGTGGCCTTGACATGTAAATAATGGTCGTTTTCATGTAAACCAATAACGGCCGATATCGGTCTTCGGTATTTGTTCCGCAACATAAAGGAACGCCATGGGTATAGATATGATACCGTTCCTGCGTTGTTTGCGTTCAAACAATAACGGCGTTTTGTGCCATAACCAGCGATCATCAGATACTTTCGGAAATCGTATTGGATAGTAGGTATTCACCGATTTCAAAGCTCGCCATAGCACTGCGAGTTGACAAAGTGGTTTATCGTTTCCGATGGATCGCGCGTTACCACAGTGCGATTAAACGTTCTGTATGGGCGAGAGTATATTCTGATGTATACAGGGTGGGCGAGATTGGTGATATGTCTATAATTTCAGGTTTTTAGCTCTTTTCGTTCGAAGCTAAGTATCTAGATTCCGACCAGCAGTACGCGCCAGAATTCTTATTCTGTAATATACAGGGTGTTACTAATAGTATGTCCCATCTTGAGGGGGTTAATCTACATATAATTTTAGAAAAAAAGTTTATATAAACATGGGTCCGTAAAACCTTCGTTACGGAGCTACAGGGTGTTGAAATTTTCAAAAAAAATTGGTTTTCTCTTCATCATTCCTGCAGTTTTTTGAGATATTCAGTCCAAATTTGGAAAGCGAGCTATTTTAAACAGTCTCTATCATTGCCCCCTGAATCTTAACTAGAATCCACTGGGTGTTTTCATTTTCGAAACCATGTGTCCTTTTTCCCTCTCAAACTTTTTTGCGGTTCGCCACTGATCGGTGCGAAATAAATTTTTGATATCTTCGTTCGATTTAGTTACTTTTTTGACTTCATTAATTTTTTCGTATCTCTTACCGTTTCGAGAAAATTTTTGAACGATTGTTTTTGATATTGAATAAGCTTAAGTTGAGAATCAGATGACGAGCTATCAAAATAAAAGCAAATTTTGGGCATTACCTCTCGAGTATTTCTATTTTTTTTATTTAGCGAATAACATGCAATCGTTCAATAATTATTTACTGAAAAACGGTTAGAGATACTAAAAAATTACATGAGTCAAAAAAGTTTTTAAATTGAACGAAGATATCAAAAATTGATTTTACGCTGATCAGTGGCCTACTGCAAGAAAGTTTGAGATGGAAAAAGAAGACATGGCTCCTGGTAAAGAAAACACCCGTAGATTCTGGTCAAGATTCAGGACTTGCAATGATAGAGACTGTTGAAAATAGCTCGCATTCCAAATTGGAATGTATATCTCAATTACTGTAGGAGTTATGAAGAAAAACCCTGTAGCTACGTAACGAAGCATTTGCTGACCCATGTTTCTATGGACTTTTTTTCTTGAAATTGTTCGTAGATTTATCCCCTCAAGTGACATACTATTATGTAACACCCTGTTTAGATTATTGTGCGAATAAACCCATAGTCCAACTACACCCATTTGAAGAAAAATCAAATCTGTCGGTAAAAAACAGTTCATTCCAGTGTCTCCTGCAGCCCGTCTGCTTCATTCACAAATTTTTAAACGCTGTAATGAGGGCAATAGTAGCACAGCATTCGGCTTATTACCCGCTCATATCGCAGCCCGACGATCGAAAAGCATTTTTCGCGAGGGGGACAGCAGCAGCGCCTGTCAAACGCCAAACGGCACCCGATTTACGGTCTTGTTTTTCCTGGCAGGAATCGGGGACAACTACATTCCGACATAGTTGGAAAACGGGCAACGCATCACGTCACCGACTGAAATGTTTTTCACCAAACGTTACGATATTTATGGCCTCGGGCGCATGAATTATGGCCGGCAGGGATCGGTATCCATAAATTCAAGGGGGTCCGGACGATCGCGCGGAGAGGCGGGGGAGGTGCTTTAATGCGTTTTCTGTTCGGACGGGACAGAAATGTCGCTCCAAGGGTACGGTCATTGCGTGCGTAATAGAAAAGTTATGTGAAACCGATTTCCTGAAAGGGATGCCGTTTTTGGCCGGTCGGAACGTGGATGAAGGGTGTTTACGCACATGGGTTATCAATACGTATCTACATGAGTTTTCATATCTACTCAAAACGAGAGTTTCAAAGGAAAAATCATGAAAAATTTTCCTCTATAAACATTTCCTTCTATTCATTCGAGAGGTCACCAATAAGAAAGGTCATATCAGAAAATAGCCACCATTTTTACAATCACCAATAGAATAGATATAACATTTTTTCCATTTTTATCCTGAGAAACCATAAAACAACAGTCAAGAGGCAAAAAGTGTCTCCACTATGGGTGTCAGGCCATTGTGGAGTTGAAGGAAACGAAAAAAGGCGATGAACTTCCAAAAAGTGCACCAAACCAGCCTCCTGGAACTGAGCCTCTTTCTTAGCTTAAAGAAGACAAATGTAAAGCAGCAAACAAGCAATTGGAGTTGAATAATATAATAATCCTCTAGAGAAACAGTCCTGGACTTGCTGGGACCAAAAGGCTAATACACTTGCCAAAGAGGCGCACGAATGTCACTCATTGGCCCAGAACTCTTCTGTGGTTTAGGTAAATGTACCAGGATATCCTAATAAAGCTTCTACCAAATATAAAAAGGAGTTTCTGGAGAAGGAGAAGCCGAGAGGGAAAAACTCTGGCGGAATCTCCCAGGGATGGATTCATTCCATCATTCCTTCGGAACTTTGAAACAGCAGATCCAAAAAATATCTGGATCTTGGTAAGAAACAATTACACCTCCTCACTGGCTTTCTCACAGGACACTGTCGCCTCAGGAAGCACCTGTTGAGGATGGGAGTATCGGACACTGACGAGTGTAGGTTCTGTGGGGAGGAAGAAGAAACCCCCTTTCACCTAGTCACGGAATGCTTTGGCATTGCGAGCCTAAGTAGAGAATGCCTTGGGCGAGAAATTTGTAAGAGTGAGGACTAGCCTCATTGAAGCCTTCATATATATTGTATTTCATCAGATCTCTGGAACTGGAAGCGAGCTGTGAAAGATGCGATCAGAATAGCTCTGTAAGGGGGCACAATAGACCTTGAGGTCGCAGTGAACTGTGAACTAACTATACTACTGTGGCCAAAAAAATCGTGATGGTTTTTCACATACCCACACCAGGAAGTTTATGAAGCTGTTACGTGTTTAGCTTAGGGTGATAGTGGAACTGCTGATAGAGCACACCAGGTACAAACATCATTGGGACGGACTGAGAAAAGGCAGCAAGAAGCAAAAACAGCCCTAGAAAACTTAACCCGGGTAACCGTTCCTGGATACCTAAGAGGTAACGGCCAAGGCTCCTAAGGGGTTGTCGGTTTCATCAAGGCCAATGACGACCTCCTTGGTTTCCATGAATGAGTAGGGTAGACTAAAAAAGATCTTCATGGTCGCAATTCCCAGAAGGTTAACCTAGCCAAAACAACCCCAGTTATAATATAATAACCTGTGAAATATCAGGGGTGTATGAATTTTTCATTGGGACACCCCGTATCAGTTTCAGTAAAGACGACTCCCAAGCAGAACAGAAACCAGAGCGCATGAGCGTACTAAACCGGATCGGGATGATATCGAAGGAAGAGGTATTAACCGAACCGAAATTAGATTTCGAAACCGGAATAACAAAATACACGCTCCGTTGCGTCCATCGGTTCCTCTGTTCCGAGTTCGCCCAGAAACATTTCCCGATACTTAAAAATTACGTTAGATATTCGGCAGATCGTCGCAGGAAGTGGAGATCTGTTCCGTACATCCGTCTCAGACTAATTTACTTACCGTAGGGCGATATTTGAAAAGCCATCTGGATAATCGGTTTCTGCACGCCCGGGCGGTTCGGCCTCGCGCTTTAATTTATCGAAGATATAAATTTTTCGATGAGGCGTGCCTCCGGAAAACGAATAGTCGACGGGAATTAAAACGGATAATGGAAATTGGAAACGATTTTCTCGGTCGAATATACTCCAGAACAAAGAACGGGAGAAAGAGTTGCGAATCCCCTCGTAATACCGGAGAAATATGGGCTCCGGCTCTTTTTACGGACTACTGAATATAGATTAAACAGGGATGTTCTCCCGTTTCCTGGTGTTCCCTTAATGAATCTTCACTTGACGATGATGATGATTGATGAACGAGAATTAGGCATTATCGGAATGTTAGGTTATAAATGGTGGTAGAAACGCAAAAAAGATCACTGTGGAGTGTATTCTAGGGGATGAATAATGGTGTGCCCATTTTTAGATCTGATATCCTGTCTTAATTAGATATTCTTTGAGAGCTTGGTCTGTTTATTCTCACTTGAGCGATTCTTCACTGAATTCAATTCAATTCGAATGTTAAACCAACCATCCTTTGAAAATTTTTCCAGAACACTAACATCTCAAATACTCTGAAATAAAGGGTTTTTCAATAAGAGGTGTTATTTTGATATTCATAGAAAAATACCATTTTTCAATATAAATGATCATTATAAAGAAGCTATGCCCTTAATAGTGGAAAATAACATCAGGCAAATGACCACCACGACCGCGCTTACAGGACCATATCCTTTTAATTATATTTTTCCGCCGACCTCGAAATAAAAGGTGCTTTTAATGTGTACAAAATTGAGCATTAATGACCCATTTTAATGCTCAATTTTTTAGACATTTCAATGTGCAATCCTCATGGCCACCGTACACAAAGTATTCAGAAGCACTACGAGAAATGTCAAAACTCTACTGGATCATAGAAATTCCTTTACGTCAAATGTATGTCTTGTGCGAATTGAGAATGTATTTTAATCAAGAATTTATACACTATTCATGTTGATATCGTCGTAAACATCTTGTAATAAACTCGGTTATTAATCGAGCGACTAATGGTCTCGAACCTAGTTTATTAAATAACTATTCCATAACTAAATCGTAAAGTGGCTGCCCTATGTCCTCGATAGCCTGACGAATTCCATCTTTGAGGCCTTGAATCGACGCTGGGCTATTGGCGTAGACCTTCTTTCACGTCGCCCCAAAGGAAGAAGTCGCAAGGTGTTAAATCACAAGACCTCGGTGGCCAATTGTGATCACCACTTCGAGAGATAACACGTCCGTAAACTTTTCCCGCAAAATATCAATGGTTTCGTTGTTGATGATCGGCCGGCTTGAGTTCTTGTGTTAACTGAATTTTATAAGCCTTAAGACCCAAATCTTAATGCAAAATAAGGTGTAATGACGTTTGTGGAATGCCTAATTCCAAAGAACGACGAGTAATGGACAAACCTGGGTTTTCTTCTTCCACTTTCGGCTACAGCAGCAATATTCTTAGCTGTTCTTGAGCGACGTGCACGGGTTTTATTCTTCACATCACTTACTTATCCGAACAGCTCGAATTTTTCCACCAATTTCTTTATTGCGGTCTGACAGGTGCTTCACGACGACCTAAAATGTTTGAGTTTTACGAACCGTCTCTGCGAATTTTTCACCCATTTCATAGTGAATTTTAATGATTTCAATGCGTTTTTGAAGCGTGTATCGTTCCATGTTTATTAATGACGTAGTTTTTACTTGTCAAATGTCAAAAAATTGCAGCTTCAAACGTGACATCTACCGAAAGAGCGGGCTATTCAAAATAACACCTCTTATTGGAAAACCCCTTACTTCTGAATTCAAACAGTCAGTCCAATAAGTATATTTTTCCAGAACACGTAGCTGTAGATGGTAACGCACAAATGACCACATTATTCCTAGTGTAGAAAAAAAAGACAATGTTCTCATCGGTCATAATTTAATCTCATTACCTTTTTTCGGAGTGGCGATTCGAACACCTCACTTGAACATCTCTTCCCAAAATCACCAAACCATCCAGCAGGCTGGGCGCTTGGAAAGGTTCGTAACTCAATCGGAATTATCGCCAGCTTCGGCCATAACAGCCAATCAACGTCCGAATATCATAATCTACCGTTATTCGTAACATACTAAACCATATCGTGAGAGTGTTAGTTCCGAATTGATGGGCTTCCGGTCGGAGCCGAAAATTAAAATATTAACTTCTACGCGGTCCCATAAAGCTGCGTCATAATTTCGCGTTGCAAGGGGATTAATAGCCATAAAATACGGTTATCGTCGGGTCTGGAGCCATGGTTGATGAGGAGCGAAGGGAATTGAAAATTATTGACATTTTACAAGATGCACTTCCATGCGGTCCTGATTCATGACCGGATTTGATGGCGGTAGATTAATTTCGTCAAATGGCAATGTGGATCGACGGCGCATTTGCTGTTGGACATATTTTTAGCGTTGCTGGCATTAATTCTATCGGCTTGTTCACATTATCATGTCATAAGTTTTTTCATAGGTTTTTTTTATCATTTTTCCGAATATGATTATGATTTCAGCCTAATTACCAATTTTTTATTCTAAGGTAAATGATTACCTATTATTCTGGATCTGTAGACAATTTCTGGAACATATAATAATGTCCTGAAAGATCTGAATTGGTGAGACGTCCTGATTTGATAAGCTTCGCTGTTTTCGAATACCGGAGAATTTCGAGAATCATACAAATGTTACTCTGTTTTGCAGCACTAGAACTTTTCACTTCTTGTAGTTTTCTTTTTCTGATGTTTTTTCAGGTTCAGATTCAAATTGAAAAATAAGATGAAAGGAAAAGGTAATTCGTTTGAATGAAAAATACAGTCCCCAGATTTTCTTCTCTCGTCTTGCTGTATAGATTTATTTCTAATTAGGCCTTCAAATAAACTATTTACTCTTAAGGCCAATTCTCACTTTTGTGCAGGCACGTGCTCGGCACAGGCAAGTGAAGTGTGTGGTGAAATTCACATTATGCCGGCAACGTTTCGTCAAGCAACGGCCTTTGCCCGCAGGTTTCTTCTCAAACAATATTTGCCGAGCATGTTCGTGCAGGTTCAGATAGTTTTTGAATACGTCTCTCCATTGGTTTTCTGGTTTTCTGACAGGACATTGTCGCTTAGTTTGCAATGATGGAAATTGTCTTAACAGTAACTGAACAGTGTAGATCCTATGACCAAGACGAGGAAACTACTGTTCACTGTCAGTTATAGAATGTTTTACCATTGCGAGCCTGAGCAAATAATGTCTATTACTTCCTGGTTGTTACTTTCATTATAAGCTCTGTTTCAGAAAACACCAGTCTTTTGCGATAGACAGCTGGACATACTGGAAAAGCAGATATTTATCTGTCACAGCGACTTCTTAGCAGAAGTGACAGATGTCACCAGGAACCTTTTCCATGAACAAGATTAGTAAAGGTTAATGCTCGGGTTAATGTATGTCCATTGCATATTTTAATGCAAACTCTGCATCTATTCAAGATAATAAA
>JACDNR010000339.1:0-52123 GCA_013421045.1 Propylea japonica | reverse complement strand
AATAATTACTGAGTGTATTTTCGTTCTCTTCCTTCCTACAGCTGTCAGTAAAACGTTTGTTTTGTTATCTATTGTGCAAAATTTCGAAATTAACACAATTATGAATACTTTGCTGTATAATTACTTAATATTTTTGCGTATTAACAGATTGATATGTGTCAATTCAGGAAATTGTAGATGTTTTGAATATATTTGTGGAACCTCATGGTGACCATGACTCAGAGATTTTAATGATTCAGTATTCAGTTTCATCCAGCTATGCCTTATCTTTGATTCCCCATTTTAATGTTGAATTCATGCTATTTTAATGTGATATCCTCATGCAACCGTACAACTGTATTCAGAAGCACTACGAGAAATGTCAAAACTCTACTGGAGCATAGAAGCATAGAAATTTTATTATATCAAATGTATGTCTTGTGGAAAATAAGAATGTATTTCAATCAAGAATTTATACACAATTCGTATTGATATCGTCGGAAATCTTGTAAACAATTCGGTTATTAATCTGGCGACTAATAGTCTCAAACTATTAACGCGCTAGCTCCGCTCACGCATTTTAAATATCTTGACCATTAGTCGTTGTTTTCATAACCTAGTTTATTATTAATAACTATTTATCAAGATCATATTCATATCGCGATTACTTTTGTATTTATAAATCAGCATATAAAATAATAAAGGTTATGATATTTGTTATGCTTCAGTTGAAATATTAATCTGGTATTTAAATTTGAGAATAACAAAATGAATTTAATATGGATATTCATCCATTCATTCCATTTATTCAAATGTATTGAAATTCATTAGATTTCGATAGGTAAGATCGATCGCCTTACGTTATTTTTACTATTCATCAAGTGACCTTCAATTGTTTCAGATCGTTTTAGGTTCAAAATTCAGAATTCTGAGATCAGAAGGAAAAAAATACCTACTATGATATTAGATTATTTTTGAAATAAAGTTTTTCCAATTTATCATTCAATGTAACTAATTAGTTCATTTTTTGTTACGTTTTCACCCTTTCTATTCAACACCACCCCGTTATATAAGCGTGCCAAAGCCCAGTCATCAAGTCAGTGCTTTTATTTCTTTTATCTCAATTCAGTTACAGTTCTCCGATCTCCACAGCATTATACGGTTAACGATTTCGGAGATCATTACATTAAGTTTGTTGTAACAAAAGTTAATGAAGGGGACCACTAGACAAACACCCGGGCAGTTTATCCGATAATCTGCGCGGGGGTGGAAGCTCGGAGCTGCTCCCGAAGACTCGAAACACCCGATCAAGTCGAACGCAGGGTGCTTTGAACTAGACCGCCGACGAGTCGCTTTCACCTGTGATACCGGTAGTCGTTAGACCAGTCGGTGAACAGACAGAACCCCCCGATAACAAGCAACAGCTGTCATTATTGCTTTTTATTTTTATAATCTTGAAACAATATAGGCGTCCACATGTTGCCGCCCAAACTTGTACGTAATAGCGCGATATGATAGTTGAATTTTGTCCACCGTCAGTGGGGGAGCAGCGCAATGATGAAAAGCAGGAATGCGTAACTGAAGTTGAGAGAGGACCGGGGAAACAGAGTCGATAACGAGGTGATTTTATTGTTTTTATAAGTGTTCGGCTGAGAGTCGATATATTCACCTTTCGTTGAACTATCAGAATGTTATATCCAGTTTCACAGCTGCAGCAAAATTCCTTGTATTTTCTGAGAACATTTAACACAATAATTTATACTTTTTAGAAAAGATCTTCACAAATTCTTGCTTTGTAGTAAATTTTATTGTAAAGTCTGCATTTTCCAATTGGTTTCATTGTACTATAGATTTTTTTTCACTTTTTGCCATTTTTGAAGGCTTCATGCCCTAGTCTATGTTTATAAGAGCGTCGATAAATTCAGCGTTAGGTCTAAAATACCAATGCATTATTATCGGTACAGCTTTTTAGATATAATTCGCAATCAATGCATTATAGTACAGGGTTTTTCACTATATTTTGACCCTCCTTTAAATTTGTTACAGAAAGATACAAAAAAATGTTTCATACAAAAATTTCACGAAACCTATTGAGTAATAAAATGAATCTGAAAATAATTTTGTCCTCAGTTGTTTTGAACTACAGGGCGTCCAGGCCCATGTATGTAATGCGACTGTTAGTAGTTCTTGAGTTATGATTTTTTGAGTGTTTTTTAATGCATTTTGCCAGTTAGGTTTGAAAAATTCATATCTTCCTATGCAGTTAGTATTTTACAGTTTTTATTTTTTTAACACGGTCGTCCTGAAGGTTGCATCAATAAAAAAAATATTCAGCTTCCTGAAATCAAAGGCACCCAAAAAAGGCTTGAAAGCTAAAACTTCAGTTTTCGGTAGGATGTACTCAAACATTATTTTCGATTCAGAAAAAAAAGGTGTTTTTACCTTTTGGCTAAGTTTAAAAACTTTGCTGAGTCCTAAGCTACGAAGGTCATAGAAAAAGATACTTTGTGTCGACTTTTTTTGGTGTGATCAGCCTGAAGGCGGATGTGCTGAAAATTTGAAACTCGATAAATTTCTTTTTTTTCTTTTTTATTTTTATGGTGAATTAAACTTAAAAATGGTATTTTATATTGATTCAATTGAAATTCCTGTGAAACAAATGTAGCTCGTGTTTTAATTATACAATTTTTTGGTCTCATCAGTGATGGAAAATGTTAACATTCGTCAGAATTGCTAGTTGTGAAATTACCTCTTTTGTGATAGAAAATGAAAGGTAATTTTCTGAAGGGATTTGAAATAGGTATACAAGTGAAATCTATGCAATTTTCAATGCAAACCGACTTCTTTCATAAAAGTAAATGGACAAATTTTGAAACGGTGTTGTTCAACGCCAGGGTCAATTCATTTTGGCTCGTTGAAACTATCGGTTGTATTTCCTGCCTCACCGACCAAATTCCGAATATCTGTATTTGTCTGTCTGAACCAGTCTCCCATCATGCACTTTCACTCTGTTAAATGCCGGTTTTGGCCATGACACATGATTTGTATCAATTTTAAAAAACGCTCATAAATCCGAATTTTTCCCGTAATGGCACGACACTCGGAACTTGGCAGTACATTTGTGTAATGCTTTTCGTTTATTAATTTTCGTTTCGATAAATGCCAGTTAACCGGTCTGCCGAAACCGCGCAAGTGAATTGGACTGTCACGGAAACGTTTTTTGTTCTGTTTTCCTGCTTTTACGTCAATTGGAAACGGGCAGAAGAAGCTACATGCGAGTGAGGTTGTAACAACTGGTTTGGAGATTGAATAGAATGGATATGAATCATTTACGTACGGGAAATGTGTAAATTAGAATTTATGGGAAACACTTAGACAATTATTAATATACTTCACCGTGAAGGGGACCAGGGGAAGAAAATGCCCCCTCTAAATTCTTGCTAATTCTTGCTGCACCCTTAAGCCAAATAGACCCGAATTTTGTTTGTTAATTTCTATATAACAAATGTTTATAATTATGGCTCAGATGAAAGCTTCTCATATCTTGAGTTTTGGTATGTTCTTATTTTTCACACAAAGTCGAATTTATGGTGTTCCTTCAAAGGAAGAGAATATGAATTTTATTCTGTTAAAAAGGACTTAAAGGTCCAGTTTTGTTGTTTTTTCTGTGAGTTTCTAGAAATCCAGTTGCAATGCTTCTTTTAAATAATAGGTGGTCTAGTTTACTACCACTTGTGCGAATTAGCTACCCAGCGTTTTGTAAGACGCAAAAATGCAGTAAAATACCTTTTTCTGCCCTTTATCTATTACTTTTACCACTTGTTGGGAACCTTTGGCTTTTATATCACATATTGATATAAAAAATGATTCTCAGGGATTACTTAATTTCCTTAGATGAAATATGCTGAAAAAAGATAATGGAATTACCATCATTGAATAGCCCAATACTTAAAATCAATTTCAAGAAATAGATAGATAGATAGATTAGATAGATGATGTTTATTGGAAAACCTCATACAAACAAAATAACACAAAATTTTTTTCTCTTACAAAAAATACTTCCCAAACAACATTAGATACCCACTAAAACCGAAGTTTTGCGTGGGTACTCATCCGCTGTTGGAAATATTCTCTCTTCATCCAATCATAGCGCTTAAGTATGAAATTCAACGCAACCAGTGAGACACAGTTGTTGTTATCCGGCATTATTAGTTGTTATCAACCTGTGTACGATATTTCTATCCAGTTCAAGCATATATCCTTTGAAAATTTTCTCAGGAGATTTATGTGGTTTATTTCACGTAATACTTCTTATATGTTTTCAGGTAAGTAATTAAATATTTATTACTCAAATAGTGATATGAGTGCTGTCCAATATTTTTTCTGCCAAAATCACTTGTACGTTGCCCCGGACTTATTTCTGGTATCATAGCCATGTTCCAGACTCCGAAGGGTACTCTTATTTTTGTATATGTCACTATAATATTATACATGTATAATTGACGTATATCTAGTACCTTTGAATCTCTAAAACATAATTTGATGGATAATCTTTTCTTTTGAAGTACATGATCTTTAGTATTCTTTTCTGTAATATTTCTAATTTTTTTAAAGTGAGTATCCAGTAGGCCACCCCAACTGAGGATAGCATATTGTATCCGAGATTGCACCAAGGAATAGTAAACCATTTTTAGGTGAGTTGCATCGAGAATAGATCTTAAATATTTGAATTTATTAGCATGTACCTGAGTGTTTCCGAAACTTATTGACATGAAAGTCCCATCTAAGGTGGGATCTATAGTAACACCCAGATACCTTTATGGCTGGCTCTGGTAATCTTCGTTGTTATTCCATAACTGTTGAATTCTAGTTCATTATAACTGGCAGTCGATTTCATAACTTGCAAATGGCAAAAAATGTGTTTTCTCAAAGTTGATCGTCAGTGATTTATGATCAAACAGGTCTTTGATTATCTTGATCTGATCTTCCACTTTCTTTCACAGTCCTTTCCCAGTCATTTGCTGTAAAAAGAGAATGGCAGTATCATCGGCAAAGCCAAAGATTGAGCCTTCGCACTTCAAGGTCAGTAGACTGTTCCATATACAATGAAAACAACAGGGGCCCCAAAACCGTACCCTGTGGTATACCATACGATATTTCAGTTTCTGTACTCTGGACGTCGTTGATCTTCACAGTTTGTTTTCTCCTTAGGTAGCTCTCAAATAGCTTCTGTGGACCGCCTCTTATACCCATGCAACTCAGAACCTCCAGTAGTTGGGTGTGATCTACTGTATCGAAAGCTTTGGCTAAATCCAAGAAAACACATATTGCTGGTCTTTTGTTATCCATATGGTTTATATATTCACCTGTAAGGCAGCTATCGCATCGCCCGTTGACAAAGCCCCGTCTGAATCCATATTGCCTACTGGAAATTAAATTGTACTTATCACAAATTTTTATCAGTCTAGACTTTAGTAATTTCTCGAAATCTTAGCAAAACTTGTCAACAGCGAAATGGGTCTATAATTATTGACCAATTTAGGGTCACCTCTCTTCAGTATAGGGGTGACATGGACTTCTTGAAAGCACTCGGACAATGACCTGTTTGAAATATTCCATTCATCAGTTTAGTTAACAGAGGTATACTATATACTATATACTATATACTATATCTATAATATATAGTGTGTTTGGTCATGACTTAGCGATACATTTAAGGGCATCAAATATACCTAATTTTATCGACAAAAAACACTCATATTGGGGAGTTTACCCCCTCAGTTCTGGAGAAGCTCCCTTTTTAATTTTACTTTTTATTTTAGTTCTAAATACGCCAAATACAACACTAGGTTTGTCTAATCCCGTATTATAAAAGACAACCTTCGCTTATCATACCCCTCAAATTATAGCGTTAATTTCGAAAATATAACATTAAAAGAACGAAGATATGATTAGATTATATACGCATTATGTCCAAGTTAGATCGACTTTATCGAAAAGTTACTCGACCCAGCCTTATTATTGTTGGGACAGTAGCTCGAATTGAATGTTAGCATGCATGGTTTATGATATTTTTTAAACATCGGAGCTTCGGTTCATTCACTAAAAAGTAGCTCGGCTCACTCGAAATCACATGTCGCAACAGTAGCTTCAATAGAATGACTCGAGTTAGCCTTTAGTAAATTATGGTTTATGATCAAATTTTCTTTATTTCTAATGTTTATAGATATCAGGTATTTCCAGTTTCTTAGTATTTCGGATGACTCCAGGGAATGTTGGTTATTTTGTAGAATTTTGTGGGGGACAAGCCAATTTTAATTTTACTTCGTAGTTTCTTTTGATTTCCTGTCATTTATAAAGGATTTTTTCCTTATCTTGTTAGTACTATAGGGTTATATGTAAGAGGAGCTATTCAGCCAAATATCGCTTTATACAGCGAACCATGATCTGCCAGAAAAAAAATTCGAAGTACCAAAACGAGTTAATGAAAAAGATTAATTAGAAATGGTGGCGCTAATGCCAAGCAATTTATTCGAGTTATCAAAAATTCAATTTATCGAAGTTCGACTATACATGTACTATTTCGATAAAGAACGGTATTATTGTAATTATATTAGTTCAACGAACAGTAGTGCGAATTGAATGACTCGAGTAGTGTGTACGCTGCATGATATTTTCAAACGCACGCAATAAAAACTTCGAGGCATCAATTTTCATTCATCAAAAAGTAACTCGACTTACTCGAAATTACCTGTAGAGACAGAAGCTCATTTTTAGTGACTCGAGTTAGCCACTAGTAGGTATGAATGGTTTTTGATATTTTTCAAATGCACGCTATTAAAACTTCGAGGCTTCAATTTCCATTAATCAAAAACTAAATCGAATTAATCGAAATAACCTGCCAGGACAGTAGCTCGTGTTGAGTAACTCGAGTTAGCCACTATTAGTTGGTATGGTTTATGTATTTTTTTTAACGCACGCTATTAAACCTTCGGGGCTTCGATTATCATTCCGCATCAAACCCAATATTTCCCGACACAGTGTGAATGGAATTGTATACAGTTCACTTCCTACTTTCCCTTGCGGCGATTTCCGTGAAATACATCTCTGGGTTGTGCCGCTAGCGTCGCGGCGCATCAGGTCCGTAACGTTACACTTCAATCGATAAGAGACCGCCGTTTCCGTGCCAAAAGTGTACTCTTCCATCGGTGATGTTTCAGGTGTTACAGTTGTAACATTTGTGTTACATTTCAGATTAGGGGCTTATTGCACCAAAATACATACTTTGCAACTTTTCACTTTGCATTCTGACAAATTTCATAAGTGAAAATTAATTATGTTGCACAACATTTCTCACTTTGCACTTGAGTTTTCACATCGTACTTTTCAATTATGAATGCGTTTCGTGCAACGTAATTCATCTGAAAAGTGAAAAGTATTTGGTGCAATAGGCCCCTGGTGTTTCGGTGTTACTACTCATTCACAATGATGTTAAGTTAATGGTAACGTCAATGTTAAGGTGTTAATATTGATGTTTACGTCACGACTGTTCACAATGATGTTGATGTTAGACAGGATGTTAGAGTAATATGAATTGCGCGCCAAAATACGAAATTCAAACCGTCAAAAAACAGATGTTATTATTTTATGTTTTTGCTGTATTGGTCGCGAAACCTTTCTAGTTTTTAACGATTTTTGCATTCTAATGACAGAAAAAAATGTATCACTTCCAAAAGTTGAAAGTTTACATCGATGTTGATGTTAACGTTGATGCTAATCCATCAAAAATGTTTCTTGAATTTCTAACATCACAGTTAACATCAACCGATGAGAAACGTTTTTTTCTGTAGCTGCGCTCTGCACCATTTTTGTTCACAATCGTCAAACAGTCAACACATACTTCTTTCCAGTAGCGTCCGTAGGGGGGGGGGGTGGGGCGGTCCGCCCCAGGCCCGCACCAGCATAGCCCCCCAAATGATGGCAAAAAAAAACCAACATATTTAAAAAAAAATTTAAATAACTTATCAGGCCCCATGACGGCAAACCCTCCACATTATACAAATTGGTTAGTTTAGTTATTTTCCGTCAACATTCAAAATACAGTCTCGTTTAGCAAGCTTGGCCATACTATCGATTGAAAATGACGTTGCAAAACATGTCAATTTTGACGAATTAATCCAACAATTTTCAGAAGTCAAGTCTCGCAAAAAACATTTTAATATGTTCTTTGTTTTTTACTATCATTGAAATTTGTATGTCTTGTTTTCACTCGTTACTGTACAACATATAACTATGTAAATTTCAGAGTAAAAATATTATGTAATTTTAAATTAAAAATCATATAAACACCTATTTATGTCTGTTGTCTGCTACCTTCATTGTGCTTGATAGTAATTTATATTTGTTATCGAAACTGTTTGAGTGACAGTGAAAAGACTTATTAGTGTTACTATGTGGGGTGTTCATCACGATGCATTAAACTAACCTTCAAAAATTTTGAGGAAAAGTTTCATCTTTAAATATATTCTATAGGGCCCCCTCATCAAGCCGCCCCAGGCCCCGAACTATCGGTACGCCACTGCTTCTTTCTTTTCATCTCGAATTTGTAGACGGTTCTTATCCTTTATTATTTGATGCAGGGCAACGCTTGGTTTTCACTCTTTATTATTCGATGAAGTGTGCAGAGACGAATTAATACAAGATGCCGGTCGATGTATACAGGGTGACTTGTGACGTAAGGGACAACGGCTAACTGGAGCTAGAGGACCTCAAACTGAATGAGAATTGGGGGTTTAAATGTCCCATAAGGGTATTAGTTTCAGAGATACAGGGTGTTTTTGCAAAAGTGCTAAAACTATAAACTCCTATATCTTCGTCAATATGGCAAATTTTTCGCTGATATTTGGCAAGCTTGTTACTATACATATTCTCCATCAGATAGAAAAAAAAACATTCTCAGAAATTGCAGATCCGTATTCAAAAATTTCAATTTCCGTGTCAGGTGAAAAATATCACTCGGTATATGAGATAAAAAAAATTGAAATGGAAAATTGGAATCTGCAAAAAACACTGAGTAAAAATCTGTTTTTAGTTTGAATGGCACAAATTTTTATAGTTTTTATGATTTGTGGAAAGTCGAATATTACAATTTGTTCATATTGAATTCAAGAAACATACTATTCCTGATAGAAAAAAACACTGAATTTGAGATGCTTAAATAATCCTGAGGCATTTTGAATATTCCTTCATATCTTGAAATACTTTTTTGATAATTTTTTCATCAATATTATGAGAAAAATTCAAAAAACAATACAAATAAAAAAGAGGAACTGTAGCCCATATGATTCATAAAAAAATCCTTGCACTACTTTGTCAGGAGCAAATGTGTTTTGAAACTAATTGTTGCCTAACAGTAAAACTAAAAAGGGAAATAAATGAAAAAGATAATGTAACGTTTCGTTGTCTATATTGATTTATTGAAGATAGAAATGACATCAGGAATTTCGAAATTAATGAATCAACATCTCTATGTGGTGACCACTTTCAATGTCAATCAGACTGCAAAGGAAAAATACACAATTTCAAAGATTTTACAAGTTGTTCTCAAGAAGGAGTTTGATAAAGACACCGAAACGTTACATAATCCTTTTCATTTATTTCCTCTTTTAGTTTTACTCTTAGGAAAACAATTTTCTCGGAACCAATTTGCTCCTGACAAATAAGTGCAAGGATTTACGCATCAGGAGCATTTCATCTTAATTAAATTTTTTTTAATTATTTCTGTTTCAGAGACTGAGTGTGAAAACCTAAAAAGTTTTTCTAGACAAAACGAAATAGTACACATAAAACGTAGAGCACTTAAAAAGGTCTTTACCACCGATCATGTACCAATCCACTCGTGATTCTATGCTGTTACGAAATGTTACACTTTATAATTTTGGTGTGTTACAATTCATGAATGCCAAGAACCACGCTGTCTCATTTGTATCCTCGCGAATGCGGACTCTGCCGTTGGATTTTTCCGATCTCGGCGTTATTAAAAACTCATAACTCCTAATCCGCTGCTGAACGTTTTTTTGGGGAATCATTTTCGCATCATCGTACCGAACAGACGGAATCCAATTCGTTCGCAATATGTAGAAGAGTCCTTCATTTTGTCTTCTTTTGTGGGTGTATACGTTCGCTACAAAGGTACCCGAGCTTCAAGGGGCGTAATGATGTTTTGTGTCTGAACGATTCCGGAGAATTATCAGTTTTTATGAAATTGAAGCGAATATTCTACGCTATTTTATTCCCGTTTTATTCATCTTTTATTCCGAATTATTTCGAAATATGGGAAAGTAAGGAACTGTAGCACTTTATCCAGTTATTTCAAATCAATATGGTAAATACATTCCGAAATATCGTATAAGTAGGAATGTATGGACGATTACTGATCTACAGAATTCGATCACCATATGTTTTCACCACCCCACACAGGAAACAATCACGCCACAATTCTGCGCTAATGCCTTCAAATAGGTTATTACGCACAGAAATTTTAACCTCATACCATAAGATAGAAATTTTTTTCATCATCGCACTATCCACATGAACTTCAGGTATTCGGAAAAAAGTTGGGATTTTTCTTAGGAAAAAGCAGTACTTATACCTCATAATATGTTATGACACGGTGACGGTGTCATTATTGTAACTGCTATCGAACAAAGTTTTTTTATTTATAATTTTATGACTATTGAAATCAAAGAGCAGCTGCATGATGATAATTTATCACCAGTTCATCCGTTTATTATGACATCGAATCTAGTTAGAGTAGTTTTAAAGATGAAACCTGATCAATTACTTTGTATTTCGTTTGTAATCTCTCGCATTTTCAACACGTAGTTTGTGGGTGGAAGCTCAGATTCTAAAAAGATGAAGCGGATTGGACATAAATCAAAATCATAGTAATGAAGATATAACTCTCAATTTGGATATCAACAGTAATTTATTTCGTTTGTATACGTCGATAGAATCTTTGTTGCTATGTCCGCGTAGGTGTTAGAGCATTTTTGACAACTTAATTATGAGCTATGACTATTTTTAGTGTGATCATATTGATATACCCACACTTAACACAGGCATTAAACATATCATAAGTGTGTTCAAGTCTTGGAACATATATTAACTCGCATCTAGTGAACTATAAAATCTGGATAACAATGTTCGACAGGATTTAACACCCATTACAAATTGATTTTGACTTCTACTTGCATAGTAAGAATAACATGCTACCAACGATTGAAACAATGTGAAAACTTTAGTAGTAAGTTCAATTCATGAAAATAACCCAATGTTCTGGGCACATCAATAGGAATTTAGACTACATGCATTTTATTTTTCTCATGACTCAAATTGTATCACGTTAGAGAAAATAATATTTGAATAATAATTATATTTCATTTTGGCAACTTTTTCTATGACAAATTTTCTGATCCAATAAGAAAAATAAAAACAAAAACTCATTGATCTAGGATTTTACTTACTTGATGATCCGCCCACTAGGGTATGTATAGTATATAACATTTACTAGCAAGGTAACAGGGTTTTTACTGGCGAATGGAGGATATATTGACGAGCCGCAGGCGAGTCAGTTACCCTCCTTGAGCCAGTAAAACCCGTTACCTTGGCGTGTATTGTTTTATATTTTTTGTTTCTCATTTGTAAAAGGTTAGATAAATTCCAAAAAAATGTCAATAATTTCATTTGTCGCAAATGTCGTAAGCTATTTATGATTAATTATGACATCGGAAAATTATGACAAATGTCAGTGGCTTTACGAGAGGGAAGTCCTTCGAGAATATTTGCTCATTTCTGACGAAAAAGGCCAGATCCAAATGATACAAGGTATGAATATCGTTTTTTAATACTTTTATAACGTTTATTACTGAAAATATTTGTTCCAGGAACGATGAAGTAAGTCATACTGACAACGTGTCAGTGAGTTTACAGGTCAAAAAACTTCTAGGATATTTGCAATTTTGAAATGGAAAACAAATTGATACGAATAAAACAAGGTACGAATATCGTTTTTGAATAGTTTGAGAACTTTTATTGAGAAATACATTTGTTCCAGGAACTTTGAAATTAGAAGGATGAATGAAATTAGAAGCAAGTACTTGACAATTGTCAATGTAAATAATACTACTAACTTGTAAAAATTTTACTGTTTAACTGTCAGTTTTACAAGTTAGTGACTTGGTAAAATAAATTTTTTTGATTAATATTGTGTTTTTGGAAACTGACGTTTACAAATGATAAACAAATAAAATATATTGTACTTTCAAACGCTCAACCTTCAAAATCCAACTAAATACAAAATTATTGCTTCATGAAAGATATCATTTCAAATACATTAAACCTAGAAGAACTTGAAAATGTCAAGTATAATCCGACCTTTCTATTTGACGCTGTATCACTTCCCTATTGATGCAAAATCAGTAACGCAGCGTTCCTATTGGTCGATTAGGTCGAAGTGAAGTCATTTCTTCAGTTACTCAGTCAAATAGAAAAGTCCCATTTATAGTCTTTAGTATTTTTCTGGATTAGCCACAGTCAAAACTACATCTACATGGAGGTATGCAGAAATAGGCAGAAAAAAACCTGGGATGCAAAATCGATATACAATGATCCAGTGATGGATGTTTCAAAGACCCATTATCACTATGGAGTAGCATCTTGACATGATGCGAATGCATAACAAAACACCACCTGGATTTATCCTAGTCTAGGCAAGGACGGCAAAGTACGATGATTCGCAAGCTTGTGACCACAGGGGCCATGATAACCTGACCCACCAGGTGACCTGACATGCAAATGCATAACAACACACCACCAAGATTTATCCTAAACAAGGCAAAGACAGCAAAACTACACTAACTTACTGAAGCTTGTAACCACAGGGGCCATGATAACCGGACCCACCAGGTAGTTGGAGATTACGGATGTCACATAGTGACAGAGCTGCACTTGGGAGAATCCCACCTGAGAATATCAAAAAAGGGCACCGAAAATGAAAGGATAAAGAGCTACAGCATGGTTGCCCCTAATAAAACACATCGCTTCCCAAGTGATGAAAATATTAAAAGAATTCAGTGATGACATGAGATCGAAGGCTAACTCTGGAAGCAAGGAAAGTGTGTTTGGGTCTACAACCAAACCAGGTACTTGGAATTAGTCGGTATATACACGAGCCCGAGCGTAGTTCAATCGGAAATCCATACTATTAAGAGATGCCATCAGAGCCAATCCATATGTATGGACAGCCAAGCTTCTGGTAGTTCGAATATTGAGTAAAAATGCATGAACGGCAAGGAGGAATTCCATGATTTCGTTTGAACTCATCTCATGGAACCTGAGCCCTTCTGTGGCATGAAAAAGCATATCTACAAGAAATAACTCATCAGCAAAGAAAAGGCAGACAGAAAGGCACTCTTAACACTCCAAGAAATTCTTAGAAACTACCAAGGCTGAAGATCACGAACCCTTTTTTAGAATGTATCAAGAATAGACTGCACCTCACCACACACCTTCTCCAAAAGCACCTAATGCGACTGGGTATAGCCTCAAATGGGGAGTGTAGATTCTGTGGAGAGGAGCAGGAAAGTCTAGAACATCTTTAAATGGATTTCCAATAACCTAGTTCTTGAAATTTTCTTTTTAATTATGTGAACTTCGCGCATTTTTGATTCAGCAAGGGCATCATATTTTCCATCCAATTATCAAGAACAAATGTGTCAAAATATTCATATCTAACACTCTCATGTATAATATTTCAAAATACCCACATATTTAGGTATTCATATCACTAACAGTGATAATGATGAGCTCCGTAAAGATCAAACAGAAAACTATCCCAACCACTAGATAAAATAATAATGCAAAGTTCTCGAAGCGTCGACACTTCGTTGAAAACTTTCAACTCCATAAATCTAACCTGTATGGATGGAGTCTGTGAGCTGCGAGGTTCGTCAGGGGATGATTAATCGATTCATAATTCTGTACGCATAAGTTGAGACTGGCGGTGGTGTTATTACGTTTAGAGCGCCTAAGGGTCATTATTACCATATCCGAACAAAACCGGAAGTAACGAAACAATTTATGTGTGCGGTAATGTTGAACATTAGCTACCATTTGGGAATAAGGGAATGAATCTCATAATTCCGGAGATAGAAATCTCAACTGATCATAAATGTACTTTATTTTCCCATCGAGGTATTTAAAGAACCTGCTTCAACAGAGCTTGCAGCACCTACTAGATGAGGGAAATCAGATCGACTGTTTTGAGGTCATATTTCAAAGTATATGAAACTACTTACATATTTTTGCACAGAGATGACTGAAAGATGACTGAAAAAATTAAAGGATCAAAAAAAATTCCAAATTTTTCGGCAATTTCGGCCGTAACTTTGAGAGGAATGGTCGTCAAAAAATTTAAAAGAGGAAATTGTAGCTCCAAGTGTCTTGTTTTTCGATTAGAACTTCAAAAATTTTGAGTTTCAGTGGTTTTCGAGTAATGATAGAAAAATCAGCAAAAAAAAATATTCTCAAAATATTACCATTTTTTTTTCTGTCTACGAGCGTGAAAATTTTATTTTTGCATAATCGTTATGATGATGGGATACTTTGTTAATTCAGCATTAATTTACTTTTTAATTGACCTCAATACGTCCACTTCTCGCCGAGATATCGGTCTCAAATGGAAAAGGATCCATTTTTCTTCGATTTCGTAGTGGCAATACCCGTTATTAAATTAATAAAATTTTATTTGTTAGTTTATTTTATTTTTCTTTTTTTGAAATTTATGTACTATTCGCAATTAAAATGTGAAAAAGATCGAGAAATTCAATCGAGTCAAACAAAAAAACGGCTCACTGGATTGAGTCAGCTCTTCGTAAGGTTTTTATCAACATATTGAACTGTGAAAGTCACACTTAACTTTATTGGTTTCCCTCAACATTTTCGATCCAGCGGTAGATTTTCCAAGAAACCACCAAAAGCTCTTTTTTTGTTAAATTTTTATATTGATGCGACATAAAGAAAAAAAAATTCTATGAATAAGCAATGTTTGTTCATTAATGGGAGTTCATTAAGGTCTTGAAACCCTCCTTCAATTTTCTGTGCGATCATTGGTTGCTGAGAAATCGATAATCAAAGACAAATGGATCTTTTTCCATTTGAAGACCGATATCTCGGCGAGAAGTGGACGTATTGAGGTCAATAAAAAAATAAATTAAAGCTGAATTAACAAAGTATCCCCATCTTATAACGATTATGCAAAAATAAAATTTTCACGCTCGTAGACAAGAAAAAAAAAGTGGTAAATTTTGAGAATTTTTTGTTGCTGATTTTTCTATCATTACTCGAAAACCACTGAAACTTTAAATCTTTGAAGTTCTAATCCAAAACTAGACACTTGGAGCTACAATGTCCCTTTTTTTAATTTTTTGTACGACCATTCCTCTCAAAGCTACGGCATGTTGAAAATTGCCGAAAAATTTGGAATTTTTTTTCGATCCTTTAATTTTTTGCAGTAGTGTAATAACAAATGATTAATCTATATTGCAATCTTTTGGACTAGATGGGGGAAATTATATTGGCTGTTTGGGCTGATTTTGAGTGTGTAAAACTCATAGTCCCTCTTTCTGGATAAAAAATTAAATTATTAACAGAAATAGGATTTACTGTATAACGAATTTCGTACAAGACATTGCACCTTGAATCCAAATTCCATGTTAAAACACCCTCTAAAACGAAGTAAATTCTCTCTATAACGAAATATTCAAAGAACATCACTCCTTGAATGTGTATTGGTAAAAAGGTATAAGGGTGGGTTTTTTCCGGACATACGTAATAAATCCCGACCTTAAACTAAATCATACGGCAGGCAGAGAGATCTTCTGAAACAGTTTTAATACACCCCTGGCTGTTTGTTTCAGTCAACCAGTACGCTAGTGTGAAAGTTGTGCGAAAAGTCTGAAGGAAGTGCTTAAGTTTGAATGTAAACTTAAATTTAGAAGTGAAGTCGACCGCGACATTGCCGACCATAGAAATTAATTTTCTGTATAACGAATTTCTTTATAACGAATTTTTTTCGCGGTTTAAGCGCTTTCGTTATAGAGAAGTTTCACTGTATTTTCCCTTCTGAGAAATCTGGAAGGAGTGGAAGGCTTTAATTTTGTAGAACACTGATATATTCATTTCATAGATGGCTATCAGCTACTTATAGCTATCTCACAGATATCGTTAACACAAATTTACGACTATTATTCATTTATAATATTACTATTATAAATTTTACTTTCTGAAGAAGATAAAATGTAACTGGTTGGAAGACTTCGGTCGATAGCTAAGTGATTGCAAATTAATACAGTTAATTTCCTCTCTATCTGATAATGTTATAGGAATTCAGAGGTTTATTTTGTTTGGTCAAAACTTTGGTATTTCCTATTTTCTCCACTATTCCCATTCAACATTCGGCTACTCAACAAATTTTTTTCTGACTGCGGATGAAAAACTACCGCAAAATCGCTGAAACACTCATTCTGAGTGTTAAAATAAATCAAACCATCATCCTCACATCCCTCAAAAACATCTCCATCACCTTCGAGATCATTTCCACGAAATAATGCCCTTTCCGTCCGTTATAAATATCTATTTTATCGTTTGGCCTTGCTGGCATATTTACGAAAACCTGTTCTCCGGCTGAGAAAGAAAGAGATAATTCATTTCGGGACGACTCGGAAGGGTGGTCGCATTCAGGAGGGTGGAAGAGCAGCGAGAGGCAGTAGGCATGGCAAATCGCACGACAAGGCTCCTTTAGGGTGGCATCTAATGCCGACTCCTCAAGTTGACCATTCAAATATTTAGAGGAACTGGCGCTTACCCGAAATTCGCAGGGTTCGGTGTTCGGTAACAATCAGCCATAGAATAGAACAAATGGTAGGATTGTTGGCTGAGAATAACTGGGACAAGAGTATTCATTATTTTTGGGTACAGAATGTAAGGGGTAGTGAATAATCGGTTTTGAAGTTGGGGGACAAGAATGACCATATAAACCAGTATTTACAAAAAAAAATGTAACCTGGGGCCTATTGCACCAAAATACTTTGCAACTTTTCACTTTGCACTTTGCATTCTGACAAATTTCGAAAGTGAAAATTAATTATATTGCACAACATTTCTCCCAATATTCAATTTCTGCGAAGTGATTCTCACTTTGCTCTTGAGTTTCCACATAGCACTTTTCAATTATGAATGCGTTTCGTGCAATATAATTCATTTGAAAAGTGAAAAGTGCAAAGTGAAAAGTTTGTAAATTGAGAATAAATTATGCTGAATAACATTTCTCCCAAGATTTAATTTCCGCGAAGTGTTTTTCACTTTGCACTTGCATTTCCACATTACATTTTTCAATTATAAATGCGTTTCGTGAAACATTATTCATTTGAAAAGTGAAAAGTGCAAAGTGAAAAGTTGCAAAGTATTTGGTGCAATAGGCCCCTGGTCTATTGCTTTATATTCGCAACTTGGAATATCGCACCCAAATTATGCTGAAGAAGCTTTCTTGTGCGTCTGAGGAAACATTTTTGTCAAATAATATTGAATAAGCCAGCCATCGTATCATAGAAACAAATCACAACATTAATCGTC
This sequence comes from Propylea japonica, assembly GCA_013421045.1. Taxonomy (NCBI): domain Eukaryota; kingdom Metazoa; phylum Arthropoda; class Insecta; order Coleoptera; family Coccinellidae; genus Propylea; species Propylea japonica. The sequence continues at coordinate 34,453 of JACDNR010000339.1, read as the reverse complement.
GTAGCTTCAAATCGAAACAGTTATCAACTAGGTTATTAAAGACTAGGTTAATAACCGAGTTGATTACAAGATTTTTCCGACTACCTCAATGTGAATTGTGTATAACTTCTTGATTGAAATACATTCTCATTTTGGACAAGACATTCATTTGACATAATGAAATTTCTATGTTTCTATGTTCCAGTAAAGTTTTGACATTTCTGGTAGTGCTTCTGATAAACTTTTTTAGCGGCTGAATGCGACCCTGACATTTCCAACGAAACTAGTCTTCGTTCAGGGTGGCGCCATCTAGTTCGAATCTCCTTTTTGTAAAACTCTTTTTCATTAGGTTGTCCAACTAGTTAGTCTATATAAAGTGAGAGGCGAAAGTTCTTGATACTTTTACTATATATCAAATCAGTGATTAATAAAAGGTGAAACACGTGAATTGATTTGGAATTTTAAAGTGAAATATTTTTCTTCAACCCCTTAGCTGCACCCCACCCGATTTTTTTTAATGCGTTCATATGTCGAGTGGATGCTCGTTGAACAGCTCGAGAAAGATGAATTCTTATCATATTTTTGTTCGTTTTGCTATCAGGAAATAAATAATATTTTCAAGACGATGATGAACAATTTGATGGCCACCAAGATCCGCCGACTCACTGCCACTAGATCTCTGGGGGTGTCTCAAAGAAAGAGTTTATCAAAACAGGCCAGCTAATATTAAAGATCCACAAACAAGACAACAAATAACATACCATTTGAGACCATGTGGCGTTCCATGGACAAGTTTTAACCATCGCCTTGCTGGGAGCGTGTCAAGTAGAGGACATTTTCTAAATTCACGCGTTGATAGCACTAAAAGGTATTGAAATTTTATGGTATTCAAGGAGTTTCGTCTTATTTCGTAATAATCATATAAGTTAAAAAAAATTCATTTCATCTTTCCAACGAACCTACAAGTACACACCAATCTTGCGTCCGAAATAAAAGTTAGGTGGGGTTGTAGCTAAAGATATGAAGATAAGTAGGTATTGCATTTTATGGTCAAAAATTAAATTTACGTGTTTCATTTTTTTTCAAGTCACTGATTTTCTTATATCGATTGAAATATGATCTGGAAGAATTCTGCATTTCTAAAAAACTTTTTAGGTTTTCACTCCCAGTCTCTGAAACAGAAATAATTGAAAAAAATTAATTAAGATGAAGAGCTCCTGCGAAAATTTTTGCACTAATTTGTCAGGAGTAAATTGGTTTTGAAAAAATTGTTGCCTAGCAGTAAAACTAAAAAAGGAAATAAATGAAAAGGATAATTTAACATTTCGGTGTCTATATCAGACACCTTCTTCAGAGAAACTTGTAAAATCTTCGGAATTGTGTGTTTTTTCATTCGTAGTGGTTTCGTCTTCTTTGATATATCTTAAAACCCTAGAGTGCAAATAAGAGTGTACATATTGCTCTGAGACTGAGAATACAATCATTTAAGAATTCAAGATTCTGTTCGAATCTCAGAACCTTAAAGGGTTGCTATTTTGAAGACTCAGAAAAAGAACTGAAAATGAATAATTGGAACACGAAAAACGTGTGTAACTGTCACGAACAATGCTATCTGCATAAGACAAAGTGTCATGCTTCCTTCGTGTTTCCTGGGTACAAAGCCTGACTATCTGTAACAAACGGCTGAAAAAGTATTATACCTATTTGTCGCAAACAGCAACCGTTTAGTTTTCTAATTTAATCTGTCGCAGATCTCGATGAAATATTGTCATCCATCTGCGAATCATGTCTCAATACTGCTCCATATACGACCGGAATATATTCATCGAGAAACCAATCCAGCTAGCATGTGGGCCCAGTGATGTCTTCGAAGCCGTCTGTTAACCGTTCCCGATTGAAATTGCTGAATCGAAAGCAACATCTGCTGCTCACACGCAGACCTCACCGCCAAGCAACAGAGCTAGAAATGATTAGTTTTTTGACAAAAATACTACCTGGAAGCCACCTGTGCCATTCCGAGCAGGACAGTCCATAGTTTATTCCCACCATGTTTTTAAACACGAAAATGCCATTTTTTTATTTGTTATTAACAAAAAACAACAAAATACGCGTTCTTTTTAGTTTTTTCGTTGCAGAATGGAAACTATTGATGCGGTGATAATGTTGCAATGGGATGAATTGTAGAGAATTACATTGTGAAGAGAATGATGGGTCAAACGATCCGATCGAATAATTAAAACTGGAGAAAAGCGAAAAAATCGGAAAATTGCGTGTTTTTTCTTTAACTCATAACTCTGCCATTTTGCAATATTAAAACTGAAACTTAACACGATAGTAGCTATTGACGTGAAATTCATGTGTGCTAAAATTGGATTCGGTCGGACAAATAGTTTTCACATAATTCCCATTTGAATTTTTTTTGGACATATTTTCGCGGAGAGCTGGATGCGTTTGAGGTCGTCCGATTGAAATTAAAAAAATTGATTTGGAAAAAAGACGTGATCAGTAACAAACGTCTATTCTGATTTTTCAATAAAACCCGTTTAAGTGTGTTAAAAACCAGTGAGAACATGAGGGAAAACGGCCGACCGAGCGAGAGCGGTCGAGTGGAGAGGAAATAAGCGAATCGAGGGGAAACGTATATGTGTACACATTTGGTGCGCTCTGCGACCGTTGGCTTCCGCGGCGTTTCCCCTCGATTCGATCATTCCCACACCACTCGACCACTCTCGCTTGGTCGGTCGTTTTCCCTCATGTTCTCACTAGTTTTTAACACACATAAACGCGTTTTATTGAAAAATCAGAATAGACGTTTTGTTACTGATCACGTCTTCTTTCCAAATCAATTTTTTTAATTTCAATCGGACGACCTCAAACGCATCCAGCTCTCCGCGAAAATATGTCCAAAAAAAATTTAAATGGGAATTATGTGAAAACTATTTATCCGACCGAATCCAATTTTGGCACACATGAATTGCACGTCAATAGCTACTATCGTGTGAAGTTTCAGTTCTTAATATTGAAAATGGCAGAGTTATGAGTTAAAAGAAAAAGCACGCAATTTTCCGGTTTTTTCCGCTTTTCTCCAGTTTCAGTTATTCGATCGAATCGTTTGACCCATCATTCTCTTCACAATGTAATTCTCTACAATTCATCCCATTGCAACATTATCACTGCATCAATAGTTTCCATTCTGCAACGAAAAAACTAAAAAGAACGCGTATTTTTTTTGTTTTTTGTTAATAACAAATAAAAAAATGGCATTTTCGTGTTTAAAACATGGTTGGAATAAACTATGGACTGTCCTGCTCGGAATGGCACAGGTGGCTTCCAGGTAGTATTTTTGTCAAGGAAATATCTCTATTGCTTGGCCTACTATGATTTTCTTCATCTGTAACTCAATACCTCCTATCTTTAATTTCGTATACGCCTCTCTTCCATTTCATCTTCGTGCCCTTCTTTCTGTATAATTCCACGGTAGGGAGTAAGGATGTGTTTGAGATATGGCATCAGAGGTTGCGGATATTGAAATATAATTCCGGAAATGCGCAGAACTGAGAACTATCGGTCTAATTTCGATCATTTATAGTGGTATTCTTTTCACCTTTAATTGAGACCAACTAAGATTCTCAGCTCAACTCAGTTGCTCAGTTGTAAGCAGTATTACAGATGAGATTAATCTAACTTATTGAGACGAAATTGGTTTCGAAACTGATTCCTCACATAACCCTTGGTGAAACATGATAGATTGAATAATAAAAAGAAGATAAAAAACACTTGACAAAGTTTCACAATTTTTATTAAAATATTTGTTGACACGCGTATTTCGCGTTGTTATTGAGACGATTGCTTTCCCCTTGCTCCAACTGAACCTGCTATTCACTAAGGTTATACAACCACATTGAGTAATACTTACCAGAATTTTACTCAATTAATATGGAATTTTGCACTTGGGCTCAGTTTTGAGTTGTCTTTTTCGAAATAAAATGAGTTTAAGGTTATATTTATAGTATACATATATCTCAGAGAAAAGAACAGAGGTCAGAAATTAATGCGTAAAACGTAGATAGAGGAAAGAGAAGATACCGCATTTTTTTCCCTCCGAAAGGCAATGTTGGAAACCAACATGTTTGGTTATTTGTTCATATTTTCCCAATCCAGGTTCTCAATAATAAAGAAGTTATGAAAACTATAATTTGACGCCATTTTCTCTGATATGTCGAAACGGTTCGACTTAGAAGGTTTGCGATTTTCACACAAATGAATTTTCTCAAAAATAGAGCTCGAAAATGTGCCACTCTTTTGTTCTAGCTCATCGAGTTTCTGAAATCCACTCACCAGACAACGAATTTAGGACACCCTGTACATTGAATTAAAAACATTCAAACTAACTTAACAATTGGGTGTTTTCTCTTCGAAGAAATCACATAATTCTTATCGAAAAAACCCGTGGTAGTAAATTCCCAAATATAACTTCTTTATCCTCCCTTTTTCCTCTCCCACACAGATTAGGTTTCGTGCAATAATTCACCGCAAAAATCCAATAAATAAAATATTAGTCAATCGTAGGCCGGCTCTCGAAACTCCCGCAAGGCACAGATTTTGAGCCTCGGATGGATTTTCGCAAAATGCGATTTAAATTTATGATTCAAAGCAATATGAATTGCGTTTAGTGTCACGTCAATGGCGAAAACATTGTTGGGGTTCAGTTATCGGCATCGATTGGGCTGAAATGGAATGGAAGGACAGAATGGCATTCAGGCCGAGCTGAACTAGCGAAATGATTCGTGTATCACGGTGCAACGAACATACCTGGATAAAAGGGATGTTTGTAATTTCAGGTGTCAGCAACATGCTCTGTCCACGTTGTCAGATTTCGATTTATTTAAAAATGAACAATGATATTTCGTTATCAATTAGTAACGTTTTTTCAAAAATATTGGTCTTCAAGTAGGCTATGGAATTTTGAATGATAATATCAGAGATTATTTACTTTGGTACTGACCTCACAGCCCGCAACAACATATTCAAATTTCGCAGTAGAAAATTCCAATTTTCAATGGAATATAAAAGCATAATGGAGAACTATGAGTTTCAGAAATAGAGAGAGAATTGTACATTCTAGTAGGCAAGACAGAGATAGAGAAGATAACGGTTTATCAAACTTGAGCATTGTTGAATTGCCAGATTAAATCTGTCAATTGCCAGATTAGAAAGTGTTAATTGACATATTTTAATCTGTCAATTGACAGATTTTTATTTCATCGCAGTGGCACTAATACGCCGTCGTACTCGTCTTATATAACTAGCATAGGTAAATTACTCGAATTTAACAATAATAATTTATAGACGTATTCTATGATAGTGAATCAATTCGAATCTTGAGTAAGAAATGGTTTAACCGTTCATTCATATAATGGAAAGTTCCAATAAATACAAATATAGTATATAACATTACTAGCAAGATAAGAGGGTTTTTACTGGCGAATGGAGGATATAATTGACGAGCCGCAGGCGAGTCAGTTACCTCCTTGAGCTAGTAAAACCCGTTACCTTGCGTGTATTGTTTTATTTGTTTCTCATTTGTAAAAAGGTTAGATAAATTCCAAAAAAAACTCAATAATTGCGTTAAAATTTTTGATATTTCTAAAAATTGGATTATTTATGTTTATAATTATGACATCGGAAAGTTATGACAACTGTCAGTGGCTCTACGAGAGGGAAGTCCTTCGAAAATATTTGCTCATTTCTGACTAAAAAGGCCAGATCCAAATGAAACAACGTATGAATATCGTTTTTTAATACTTTTATAACGTTTATTACTAAAAATATTTGTTCCAGGAACGATGAAATTAGAAGGATAAATTAAATTAAAAGCAATGTGACAACTGTCAGTGATTTTTGAAACATAGATAAATTGAAAATAGTAATCATCGAAATGAATACAATCTTCAATTTATAGGCTCACAGAACCTTCTTCATACGGACTGGGATGATTTATTCAAGATGTTGTCAATGAGGGAAGAGACAGACCGGTTTCGGCCTTATTAGGCCTCGTCAGTGTCCCATATCCCTCAGAGACAACATCCTATTGAAAAACTTCTACATTTAAGACCACTTGTAAGACTCTATCGAGTATTATCCTACAGATGGTGACATCTAGTAGTGAGTAGTGTCAAAATGAGAAGTTCAATCATCACAGATCGCATGCTGAAAGCACTGAGTTCTTCCTCTTCACTCTTTGAGATGTTAGCAGTGGTCGTACATCAGGGCCTTCATGCAAGTTTCTCCGAGTGATGGAAACACCAAATTTTTGGCGGCTGTGAAGCCAAGTGATTTTAAGATAAAGAAAAAATGACAAACAAATAATTCTTTGCCTTTAAGGAGGCTGATCTAACAAATTTTTGAAACATAGATAAATTGAAAATAGTAATCATCGAAATGAATACAATATTCAATTTATAGGCTCACAGAACCTTCTTCATGCGGACTGGGATGATTTATTCAATTAAATGTAGAAGTTTTTCAATAGGATGTTGTCTCTGAGGGATATAGACACTGACGAGGCCTAATAAGGCCGAAACCGGTCTGTCTCTTCCCTCATTGACAACATCTTGAATAAATCATCCCAGTCCGCATGAAGAAGGTTCTGTGAGCCTATAAATTGAAGATTGTATTCATTTCGATGATTACTATTTTCAATTTATCTACGTTTCAAAAATTTGTTAGGTTAGCCTCCTTAAAGGCAAAGAATTTTTTGTTTGTCATTTTTTCTTTATCTTAAAACTGTCAGTGAGTTTACAGGTCAAAAAACCTCTAAGATATTTGCAATTTTGAGAAGGAAAACAAATAGATACGAATAAAACAAGGTACGAATATCGTTTTTGAATAGTTTGAGAACGTTTATTGAGAAATACATTTGTTCCAGGAACTCTGAAATTAGGAGGATGAATGAAATTAGAAGCCAGTACTTGACAACTGTCAATGTAAATAATACTACTAACTTGTAAAAATTTTGCAAGTTAACTGTCAGTTTTACAAGTTAGTGACTTGATAAAATAAACTTCTTTGATTAATATTTTGTTTTTAGAAACTGACGTTTACAAATGAGAAACAAATAAAATAGTTTTTTCTATAGCATTTCAACCAATCATTAAATAGTTAAAATTATCATGTCAAAATTCTATCTTTGTCTCAGAATGAATCAACAAACCGAAAAACGTAGTCGGATTTTAGTACTAGAGTTGTAGGGGGAGAGTTAGTGATTCTGACTCAACATTCGTGTACAAAGCTAATATAGCGGTGCCGAAGAAAACTCAATGAAATTGGCAAGAACAACAAGGTTTCTTTAGTTGCGTACCTGGCCACCAAGGCATCAAAGGAAATGAAGAGACTTACACTCTTGCCACAGAGGGAGCACAAACGTCACTTACTTGCCCAGAACTGTGGTACCTCCAAAAGAACCTATAAACAAAAGAATAGAATTATAGTTAGGGTAAGTATCACTTCGTTTGTTGCATACATAATATGATTACTTGATATTGATGTGAATATCGAAATTTCTACCCATACAAATAAGCCATTACGGACCAGATCCTGTTGGAAGAGTAAGTGAAATGAAAACAGGAGAGGGAGAGAAGTCCGATCGGCACTCGGCAGGTTCATAAATCTACTTCACCACTATTGCAGCTGGTTGTCTCACTTGCTGTTGTTATTAAAATAAATATATATACGATGTAAATTGTGCCGTAATCCATGATACGGTTCGTTTACGAATTATTTTATATCGTCCATTCACTAATAGAGTCGAATGCATTGGCTACGAATTCATCATTTTTATCCTGTTTACAAAGTGATTCCATAAAAAGGGATTGAAAGAGGATTCATCTGAGGTTTGACTCTGCAATATTATCATTCGTGTTGTTGATGTTATCATAGAAAAACTTACTACCATGTATGTACAGGGTGGAAAGAATTGAAGATCCCTGAACTAAACTTTTAACCTAAGAGATAGAGAAAATTGAATGCCACACAAGGGTTTTCCTCTTTCGAGAAACACATTCTGCCGTCAACCGCATTGCTATATCGTCTTTTGTTTGCGAGTTATATGGCAAAATTGACATTTCGACAATTTTAACTCCATTTCTATTCGTGCTATAAACTTGAACACAGACATTAAACAGATATTTTTTATAGCAATCTAGTGGCTAATCCAATTTATCTTGAGTGGTTTCCTTCCTGAGTTAACTATTAGGTAGTTTGTTTTTTCTTATGGAAACAATAATTCATTTTCACTCAAAAATAATCATCGTCATATATCACCTATAGACCAGTGGCTACGCTAGGGGGAAGCAAAGGTGTATAGTCATAATAAAAAGTTATATTCATAAGAAAAATAAAACTATGACTTATAGGTAAACAAGGAAAATCATTGGAGAAAAATAGGATACGTACACCTTGGCTTATAACTAAAAAACCGATGAAAGACTTTTAAAAAAGGTTTTTAATTTAAAGTCAGTACTTTTTGCACACATGTTCCCAGAGGAACAGCGTCTTATAGTTTAGTCCAAATGATTGTTAAATTCTCGACTTTTGACCCTGGTGTGTTCTCAAACGACTTCTGAAGACTCCGAGTCCAAAAACAATTCTGTCCACACAATAATCTTTCGAAGAGAAGGCTAGAGAAAGAACAAGATACAGGGTCGAAATAACTTGGTTAAGTTTATACGCTACTGGAAAAAATTAAAGGATCAAAAAAATTCCAAATTTTTCGGCAATTTTCAACATGCCGTAACTTTAAGAGGAATGGTCGTACAAGGAATTTAAAAAGAAGAAATTGTAGCTCCAAGCGTCTAGTTTTTGGATAAGAACTTCAAAAATTTAAAGTTTTAGTGGTTTTCGAGTAATGATAAAAAAATCGGCAACAAAAGAATTCTCAAAATTTTACCACTTTTTTTTTCTTGTCTACGAGCGTGGAAATTTTATTTTTGCATAATCGTTATAATCATGGGATACTTTGTTAATTCAGCTTTAATTTATTTTTTTATTGACCTCAATACGTCCACTTCTCGCCGAGATATCGTTCTTCAAATAGAAAACAGGGGTGGCAATACCCGTTATTGAATTAATAAAAATTTTATTTATTAGTTTATTTTATTTTTCTTTTTTTGAAATTTATGTACTATCTGCAATTAAAATGTGGAAAAAGCTCGAGAAAATTCTTTTTTGACTTTTTTAAAGATTATGAGCTTCTCAGAGCAAAAAACGTGATCCTTATTTTTTTTCAAAAATTCAATCGAGTCAAACAAAAAAACGGCTCGCTAGATTGAGTTGGCTCTTCGTAAGGTTTTTACCAACATATTGAACTGTGAAAGTCACACTTAACATTATTGGTTTCCTCAACATTTTCGATCAAGCGGTAGATTTTCCAAGAAACCCCCAAAAGCCCTTTTTTTGTTAAATTTTTATACTGATGCGACATGAAGAAAAATAAAATTCTATGAATATGCAATGGTTGTTCATTAATGGGAGTTCATTTAAGGTCTTGAAACCCTCCTTCAAATTTTGGTGCGATCATTGGTTGCTGAGAAATCGATAATCAAAGACAAATGGTCCTTTTCCATTTGAAGACCGATATCTCGGCGAGAAGTGGACGTATTGAAGTCAATAAAAAAATAAATTAAAGCTGAATTAACAAAGTATCCCATCATTATAACGATTATGCAAAAATAAAATTTCCACGCTCGTAGACAAGAAAAAAAAGTGGGAAAATTTTGAGAATTTTTTTGTTGCTGATTTTTCTATCATTACTCGAAAACCACTGAAACTTAAAATTTTTGAAGATCTAATACAAAACTAGACACTTAGAGCTACAATTTCCTTTTTTTAAATTTCTTGTACGACCATTCCTCTCAAAGTTACGGCATGTTGAAAATTGCCAAAAAATTTGGAATTTTTTTTGATCCTTTAATTTTTTCCAGTAGTGTATATAGGCCAAATATCAGATTTTCCAAACTATCAAAGCGATTCTATATGAATAATAAAAAACACGATAACTTTTTGAAGGAACTATTTCAAATGTTGTAATTTCTCTAGTTGGTTTGAGATATGAACATTAAAGTCGAATTCGAAAATCAATGGAAGGAAACCAACAGCTTCCACACGCTTGTTAATGAAAATCAGAATATGAATTCGAAAGAATATAGACTAATTTCAGAGATTGAATGAATCAGACAGTCAAAAATATTGTGAACACTCTTGAAATGAATAGCCCAATTAACTATAACACTTATCGAGAAATTTCAATTTCAGTTCAAACTTCAAAAAATGATCATTCAAAGTGAAAAAACTTTAGTTTCAGTAAACGTTATTCTCTACTAGGTTCCCAAAATAGCCTATTCATAAGTGAAGTGTGAGAGACCTTTATGGGAAACACAGTATTTTGTTAACAAGTTCTTTTACCGAGGGATTAGGCACCTGGCTGTGGGTAAGGTCATGTTTAACCCAAGACGGACATCCTATGAGTACGTTCACCACGAGGGCCAGGTGCTAGGTCTCGGTGGCACGGGTCGACTCCCCCAGCTCTACCTGCTTTTTATTACAAGAGAAATGGTGATTTATAACAGGCGTATTTGTCTTGCGAAATGGGTACTTCACAATACTCCAAACTTGCAATTAAGCTTGTTGAAACGTCACTTACATCAACAACAAGATTGATTAATGAATGGAAGTAAACTGAAACAGCTATATTTTCTTTATTGTGATCGTATGAAATATGTATTAAGAGAGAAAATAAACCGTTTAATTCACTATCACTAACAAGTCAATTAGCGGAAAGTTAACAAGAAAGTTTTCAATGGTTTATTTCCTTCATTTTGCAGTAGAGGCCCAAATGCTCCAAAGTGGTTATAGTATTATTGAGTGTGCCTAACCACCTATACAGGGTGTCTGTAAACAAATGCGGGGAATTTAGGGAGATGATTCCCCGATGAAAATAAGCCGGGGTAGTTCATATAATTTTTTTTCGAAATCATCCTCCCTTTCTTTGGAAGAAGAGTTGGCAGTTTTTAATTTTTTTAGTCCTACAACACACTGAGTCATAAAACTATACAAAATATCATTCATTGAGTAGATGTTACTCACACAATGTTTTTGATCCCATAACTTTACTATTAGGGGTTGAAAATAACAACCCCTTAAGATTTTCCTTCGAAAATTGTTTTCGTGGGATAGATTTTCGAGAAATTAAATTCTCCTATGGTTTCCCAATTTTCCCAATCAATTCTGGAGAAAAAAATCTTTTGCAAAATTTGGATACAGTCGATAATTTTCTCGGAAGAAATTAACACTCACAAGCAGTAGTTATGACCACTGTTCATTCCATATCATCGTATGTTCCATAGAATGAAGTTTATGCTCAAAATAGGTTTTGTCAATTATGCTTGTTAATAGAAAGAAAGTTCTATTTGTGAAATTTAAATATTACAGATATAATTTTCTTCCGGAAATTAGTAATTAAACCTTCAGAAAGATTTATAGAACATCGTTATCTCCCGTCATAGATATACAATATCTGAGAATATTCATTCTACGGAACATACGATGAAATGGAATGAACAGTGATTATAACTGCTAATAAGTTTTTATTTTTTCCGAGAAAAGTATCGACTGTATCGAAATTTTGCAGGAGACTTTTTTTCACCAGAATTGAATGGAAGACCATAGGAGAATTTCATCTTTCGAAAATCTATCCCACGAAAAACTTTTTAAACGAAAATCATAGGGCTTCTTTTCTCTTCTTTATTATTCTTGGGCTGCTCCAAATCAATTTTTTATTTCATTAACTTGACGGGATGTAAAACTACACCATTTTCAAGTGCATTTCAGAAACCGTCGAATGTTTTTCAGAAAATACCAAATGTTATTCAGATTAATCAGTTGTATTTCAGAAAACATCAAATGAAATTCAGATTAGTCAATTGTATATTTCAGAAATCATCGGTTGCATTTCAGAAAACATCAAATGTATTTCAGATCAGTCAATTCAATTTCAGAAATCTTCAATTATATTTCGGTAATGGTCATTCGAAATTCAATGTATCCGACAAATAGGGCAAGTTGTATTTACAGAGTTATTCAAATTCATCGGCGGAAAACACAAATGTCCGCATGGATGCAATTTTATAACTGCATTTTTCAACATTTGAATACGACATATAGCACAATTATCCTTTAAAGCCATTGTTGGAAATTACAAACTGAATTGAACACGCACTTAATTCTTAATCACCTGATATCTACATGTCACACTTGTTCACATTTCTATGTATTTCAATTTCAAATTATATTTCAACTTTCTGAATTACAGATGACGGTTGCTGAAATACATATAATTTAATCAGAATTACAATTGATGATTTCTGAAATTCAATTGACTTATATGAATGACATTTGATGTTTTCTGAAATACCATTGACTAATTTGAAATACAATTTACGCTCTCTGAAATTAAATTAACTAATCTGGAATCCAACTGACGATTTCTTGAATTAAATTGACTATTCTGAAATACAATTAATTTTATTGACGCTTTCTGAATTACACTTAGAAATGGTGAAGTTTCACCAAACGAAAACGCTTTTACAGTATGTTTGGTCACGAGTTAGCGATAATTTAAGGTCATCAAATATACCTAATATTATATCGACAAAAACACCCAAACTTGGAAGTTTACCCCCTTAGTTTTGGAGTAGCTCCCATTTTAAATTTACTTTTTTATTTTCGTTGACCCTTCCAAATAATATCGATTTCTTTGGACATAAAGGTCCTACAGATGTGAAAAAAATGTTTTTGAAAGATGATACTACCACCTTTCATTGAAGTATAACAATATAAAAACATTCAACTTGAAAACGCCATAAAAAAATTCTTTAAAAAAGTTCATAGTAAAAATATGTACTGATTTTCTTAGTAAATCCGCAATAGCACAAAACTAGCACATTGAAGTATAATTTTTTTTCAATGATTTAACACGCAAGGGTATTAGCTACAAAACAACACTTACATCATATCTGTAAGTTACATAGTTTGAGAGTTATAGCTGTTCGAACATGATCACTACGCGAGCAAAAGACACGAGACAGGTCGTCATGAAGGCCACTGCCTGTCTACAGAGCAGAGGCGGCCATTTTGAGCCATTTTTATGATTAATTTGTTTGTTTGATCATTGAAAATTATCGAAAACAGTACAAAGGTTTTTTTATTTTACCAATTTTCATGAGGGTCATGTTCGAACAGCAATAACTCTCAAATTATGTAACTTACAGAAATGATGTGAGTGTTGTTTTGTAGCTTGTGTCCTTGCGTGTTAAATCATTGAAAAAAAATTATACTTCAATGTGCTAGTTCTTGTACTATTGCGGATTTACTGAGAAATCAGTACATATTTTCACTATGAACTTTTTCAAAGAATTTTTTTATGGCGTTATCAAATTGAATGTTTTTATATTGTTGTACTTCAATGAAAGGTGGTAGTATCATCTTTCAAAAAACATTTTTTTCACATCTGTAGGACCTTTATGTCCAAAGAAATCGATATTATTTGGAAGGGTCAACGAAAATAAAAAGTAAATTTAAAATGGGGGCTTCTCCAAAACTAAGGGGGCAAACTTCCAAGTCTGGGTGTTTTTGTCGATAATATTAGGTATATTTGATGACCTTAAATTATCGCTAACTTGTGACCAAACACACTGTATATGGATCAATCGCTTCTTTCTCTTGAATCTTGATTCACGCCATTCGATGAGCATACTTTTAGACTCCTTTCGCCCAAAAACTTCTCGGCTTTCGTCTTCGAAAGACAGTTATCCTCTTAAACATCAAATATATAACTCACCAATGTTGATTTTATAAACCGGAAGCCCACGGCGGGGTACAAACTTTATCGCTGACAGATCTATCTGAAGTCTCTTATCCCCATCATAAAGCAATGCGGAATTGTGCCCCGAAATAAGGGTGGAGAATGGAATAACCTGAATCTCCTTGGCGGGAGGGAACTCAGGGGATGGAGTCTCTCGGATTTACGGTGAGCCAGGAAAGTTCGCAATCATTTTGATTATAACTTCGCTCTGAATCCCCAAACACATCATTATATTTTATATGTCAACGTTTCGTGCCCGTGCCCGTTTCGTTTTATGTACATATCTTCAGTTTCGCGTTGCCTATTTGTCAGACTTGATATCCATTGCTCTTGTGCCGTTTGACTTGTAATCGCTTAAGAGCTTGTTGATTGGATATGAATAAGACAACGATATTATTGAGCTTGTTTACGGATTTTGTTAGTTTATGGAATTAGCTAATGGGTTTCGTACCACACGGTGTTCAACAACGCCTGTTAATATGATGGATGCTTTTTCTTCCTCTTTTTCCTTCTTATTTTAAGATTGTTGTCATTCATTTTCTGTTCATTCAACCTCACGATAACTAAAAATTTGCAATTATTTGGAATATAGCTTCGCTCTGAATCACCAAACACATAATTATATTATATGTCAACGTTTCGTGCCCGTGCCCGTTTCGTTTTATGTATCTTCAGTTTCGCGTTGCCTATTTGTCAGATTTGATATCCATTGCTCTTGTGCCGTTTTGACTTGTAATCGCTTAAGAGCTTGTTGATTGGATATGAATTAGACAAAGGTATAATTGAGCTTGTTTACTGATTTTGTTAGTTTATGGATTTAGCTAATGGGTTTCGTACCACACGCTGTTTAATAACGCTTCCGAAATTTTTTGAATCCTTTTTTTCCTCTTTATCCTTCTTATTTTAAGACTGTTATCTATTTATTTTCTATTCATTCAACTTTATGATATGTGAAAAATTTGCAGTTATTTGGAATTGAGCTTCACTCTGAATCATCAAACATAATTATATTTTATGTCAACGTTTCGTGCCCGTGCCCGTTTCGTTTTATGTATCTTCAGTTTCGCGTTGCCTATTTGTCAGACTTGATATCCATTGCTCTTGTGCCGTTTTGACTTGTAATCGCTTTAGAGCTTGTTGATTGGATATGAATAAGACAACGATATAATTGAGCTTGTTTACGGGTTTTGTTAGTTTATGGATTTAGCTAATGGGTTTTGTACCACACGGTGTTTAACAACGCCTTTGAAATATCTTGAATGCTTTTTTTCCTCCTTTTCCTTCGTATTTTAAGATTGTTGTCTATTTATTTTCTGTTCATTCAACCTTATGATACGTAGAAATTTACAATTATTTGGAATCTAGCTTCGCTCTGAATCATCGAACACATAATCATATTTTATATGTCAACGTTTCGTGCCCGTGCCCGTTTCGTTTTATGTATCTTCAGTTTCCCGTTGCCTATTTGTCAGACTTGATATCCATTGCTCTTGTGCCGTTTTGACTTGTAATCGCTTAAGAGCTTGTTGATTGGATATGAATTAGACAAAGGTATAATTGAACTTTTTTACGGATTTTGTTAGTTTTTGGATTTAGCTAATGGGTTTCGTACCACACGGTGTTACAACGCCTTTGAAATATCTTGAATGCTTTTTCTTCCTCTTTACTTCTCATTTTGAGATTGTTGTCTATTTATTTTCTGTTCATTCAACCTTATGATAAGTAAGAATTTGCAAATATTTGGAATATTGCTTCGCTCTGAATCATCAAACACATAATTATATTTTATATGTCAACGTTTCGTGCCCGTGCACGTTTCGTTTTATGTATCTTCAGTTTTGCGTTACCTATTTCTCAGACTTAATATACTTTGCTCTTGTACCATTTTGTCTTGGAATCGCTTAAGAGCTTGTTAATTGGATATGAATTAGACAACGATATTTTTGAAATAAAATTGTCGTGAAAAAAACCGTTGTCACTAAATTTAGCGATTATTCATTTGAATTTCATTGAGGTGCAATGTAATGTGAAGTAAGTTAATATAATTCAACCGCTCAATCAGATCATCTTTATTGAATTACCCTTCTGTATAATAAAACAGAGATCAACGAAAAGGGACGAAGCAACAACCTCCATATGATGAATATGTTTGAGAGAGATTCGTCGCAGAAATTCAGCATCAAAAACATTTTTTAGGCGATTTGAGACGGTTATTTACCAATCGGAATATTTCAGACCCAAGAATATGATGGAATGCCTACAAAAAAGCACTAAAAGAAATATTTCGCCATCTATTTTTCAGATAACAATTCTGTTTTGGAAGAAAAATGTTCAAGAAACAGCGGGAAACCGATAAGCGAGACAAACGCACTCTGGATATTCGTGTTCTACGAGAGAGATGGAGAGGTAATCGATATTAGCACTCCAATAGAGGAATCACGGACGTGAAAGAGAACAGACAGAGCCTTCCTTTAGTAATGCAGGAAATTCCAACTCAAGTTAATCAGTGAATTTATCCTAGATAGGAGTCCTTACCCGACTTCCCAGAGGAGTGATATGTTTTTCAGTTGTAGGTGTGCATTTTACTTTATTTACTTTTATGAAATCAGTCATTCAATCGGCCGGTTTGGATAACGAGAAACGTGAAGTTCGAAATTTGTATGAGCTTAGGAAAACTTTAATTCAAATTTCTTAAGAGCTAGACACATTTAATTCATTAGTGAATTCAACCTTCTAATAAATCGAGGTATTTCTGCAGCTACCATAAATATTTCATGGCTCATTCATAATATCAGAGATTATTTACTTTGGTGCTGACTTCACAGTCCGCACTTACATTTTCGAATTTCGTGACAACAGTTTTGAATTATAATTATCCAAATCTCAATTAAATTGTCTGTCAAAGCACAATTCACATATTACTTCCAGATAAAGAGGATCTCTTCAAGGGCGTAGCCAGGGGGGGGGTTTTGGGGGTTCAAACTTTTAACCTTGACCTGTAACAAAAAAATGGTTAACATCAATTCATTTCGGTTAGTCGGTTGAAAACCAAAATCACAATTGAAATCTCATCGATTATTGAGCGCTCATTCTACTTGAACGAGTGCTATATCGTTTTGCCCAAATGTCTGTTATTTTAGAATTTTGAGGCGAAAATGGCCTCAAACGATAGGGTTCGATTCCTTGATGACGAATCAATTCTGTCCGTGGGGCTGTCCTGCCGGCCGCTAGCACGATAACTTTTGAAAGGATTTTCAGGATGGGTTCGGTGTCCAAATGCTTCGGTTAGGTTCGTTAATCAGCCGAATCGTACAGGTGTTCCATGTAATATGCCCATTAAAAATTTTGGTTCCTCAATATATCAGACAACACGAAACCAATCGAAATGAAATTTTGTGGCTGAATGCTGAATGCTCATAATAAGCCTCATGTAAAATTTTGTGGACATAGTGATAACAGAACCATATAGAATTCAATTGGAATATTGAAAAAAGAATCCTTATATTTCCACAAAAAGATATCCGATTTGAGTAAAATTTATTCTGTGAATGAAGATTAATATTATACTGAATGGTAATGCAAAATTCCAAGACGATTGCATCATCAGAACACAGAACTAGACTTTAATTATTTTATTTGTCAAATTTTTACATATACTTATCAGTTTTTGACTAACTTCCAGAATATTCTTTCGATCGTGCTGAGATTTCGCATTTATAAATTCAGTATCAATCTCAAGTTCTGTACAATATTTTAAGGTGATTGCTCCACCAATGAACGAGCATTAAAAGCACCTGCTCAGGGCTTTTTTAAATTTTTCAGGAATAGTTTTGAAAATGTTGAACACCATAAATTTGGGGCAATGCATACGACACGAAGTGGCTAATTAATGTAAAAAAATACAGTGGAACTTCCATATAACGAACGTCTGTATAACGAATTTCGTACAAGACATTGCACCTTGAATCCAAATTCCGTGTTAAATAATCCCTCTAAAACGAAGTAAATTCTCTCTATAACGAAATATTCAAAGAACATCACTCTTTGAATGGGTATTGGTAAGAAGGTATAAGGGTGGGTTTTTTCCGAAATTTTTCCGGACGTACGTTATAAATCTCTACCTTAAACTAAATCATTACGGCGGGCAGAGAGATCCTTCTGAAACAGTTTTAAATACCTGGCTGCTTGTTTTCAATCTAACCATTACGCTAGTTTGAAAAGTTGTGCGAAAATGTCTAAAAGCAAGTGCTTAAGTTTGAATAATAAACTTAAATTTATCAGTGAAGTCGTCCGCGACATTGCCGGCTATACTATAAAAACAAATTGTCTGTAATTCTGTATAACGAAATTTCATTATAACGAATTTTTTGCGGATTTAGCGCATTGGTTATAGGGAAGTTCCACTGTATTAACTAAACTTGTAACCACGACCTTGAAAACATAAATGGCAAACATCAATTCGGTTATTACGGTTGAAAACGAAAGGCGCGATTGAAATCCGATCGATTTCCAGGAACTATTCCAATTTTCAATGGACAGGGTATTTAATTTCAGGATTTATCATATCTGTCGTCGATATCTTTCTGTCAATTCATCTGAAAATTCCGGATTGCGAGTATCAGACGAGAAGTGCGTTGACCGGCTGACGCTCGTCCAGACAGCGCCGGTTAATTTTATTGTCTTTTCTTCACCGTCGAAATGATGATGAGCTAAAAGCTCGAAACGTTCGGGCGTAGAAATGGGATAACTTGTGGGGATTCGAGGGCGTCCGACCCCTGCATATATTGTTCGAAGATGTTTTCGGCCTGAGGGGGAAATTGTGTGTTCTTGGGCATCATGTTTTGTGGGGAGGGATCGATAATAGAAAATACACGCAAACGAACGAAACTCTCAATAGTTTATAAGCAGCCAGGAGGGGGGAGTGTTTAGGGTGGTTTATTATTTGAGGGGTCATGATAGGTAAGCAAGGGTTGAACAATATAAACTGTCATTATAGGAATTGTCATTTCGTTAATTTTCGAATTGATCGTCTCAACGAAATATCAGCTTGTTCTTTTAAGTTTTGCGAGTCGATAACAGAGGGCGCTTCTTCACCTTTTACAGTTGTTATTCAGAGAGTCAAAGTTCAATTTCAAAAAAAGAAACATGTATTAGGAATTTGCATTTAAAGAAACAGATATAATTTGAAAATCGGTGATTTAATTTCAGAAGAACGAAATTGTAATTCAGATTAGGAAGTTGGAAACAACTTAATTCAATTAAAAACACAAGATATCCGATACAAACATCATTTTTTTCCTGCCAAAATTTCTTGTTGAACTAAATAGTCTTCTTGTATTCACTTGCTGTTATTATTTTGTTGTCACGATGGAGATGAAAGAGAATAAAGGTTCGATGTGAACTCAGAAGCTTCTGTGCGCTCGTTCATAGTAGAAAAAGGTATATCCAATTTTAATATTCTGAGAGCTATTGGTTTCAATCTATTCATTCATGAGGTTTGAAGTGGTTTTTTCTGAAGTTATCGTGTTTATGGTCGGCAGTAGTATATAGCTTATAAATATTTAACCCTTTGATTTCGAAAACTGTGGTTAGAAAACAATGAAAACTATATCGTAATCATATACATATATCTGTAACTGAAAATACGTCATTTTCGCGTATCTTGTGGATTGATTCATCCGCAGGTGAAAGCGCCGAGATTCCAGTTTTCAGCGAAAATTCGAATGAGATGCCAACAAGATATAACGTTATATAAGAAGGCTAGCACATTGTACAAACGAATTGCTATTCTACAATCCGCCAAGATTTGCTTCTGAGGCTTTTCGATTAACACACTCTACCAGAGTATGCAATTTAGTCGAGAATTTAACGACCAATAACTTAATGTATTGTTCATTTGTATTATCCATAAATTACGAACGCAAACCGTAATACATTCATCCTGTGTTAAGCTCAGAAGCCGCAAGCAACATCTCCAATATCCGAAGTGGAATACAGAATGTCATCTAATAAACACATTTAATAGAACACGAAACGTATTATTATAAAAGGAATCATAAAGACGGCTGTAAAAAGACCGTAAAATAAATCAACTTTAAAATCTTGAACTCGCAGGCACTAAGGTCAAACAAATGTATTTTGGCAACATACCAATGCGAAGAGTTGAGCTTCGCTATAATAGTACAATATCCAGCGGACATAAAAATATAGAAAGAGGGCATTACACGATTCGAATATAAATTCTTCGGAAATCGCTGATGGGAGTGTGCTCGGCGGAAAAAGGGAACATATGATGAAGGGATAACGCTCTGATGCGGCGGGTTAAGAGAGTCGTAGAACCGCTCGTATTATTCACGAGTATTTCACTTGAGATTCTTGATTACTTCGATTTATACGATACCGAAGATTAGATGAGATATGTTAAAGATGGAAAACTCTAGTTGCATATATGATCCTTCAGGAACTTCTTTATAGTCTAATCAACAAGTGCCCTTTCGGTGAAGATTTATGCAAGTAATAAACAATTAGGTAAGTGAAGAAACTAGAAAAGCCCTGAGCACGAGCTTTTGAGCGCTCGTTCTTTGGTGGAGCAATAAGACTCAAAACTCAAAATTTTATATGGGACTTGAGATTGACACCAAATATATAAGTTCGGAATCTCAGCACAATCGGAATTATATTCTGAAAAATATTAAAAAAATGAAATACATATGTAGAAAATGAATAATTACAAAATTTTAATCCTATGGTTCTGATGATGCGTACCCCTTGAAATTTTGCATGGACATTCAGTATAGTAGTTTTTATTTTCAGAATAAATTTCGCTCGAATCGGATATTCTGTTATGGAAATATAAAGATTCTTTTTCAATATTCCAATTGAATTTTCTATAGTTTTGTTAAAACTATGGCCACGTAATTTTGAATGAACATTGAGAATATCGATCTCCATTCACAAAAACAATTTCACTCGAATCGGCTATCTTTTTGAAGGAAATCTGAAGTTTCTTTTTTTCAATATTCCTATAGAATTTTACATAGTTCTGTTCACACTATGGCCACTATGGCTTGTTATTAGCATCTTGCATTTGGCCGTAACATTTAATTTCGATTGGTTTGGTATTATCTGAAATATTGAGGAACAAAAATTTTGAAAGACCATATTTTATGGAACTCCCTGTATGATTCGGCTGGTTCACGAACCATTTGGGACCCGCACTCATCCTGAAAATTTTAAGTCTCTAGGACAATCCCTCCGAAAGTTTTTGTGCTAACAAAAGGACGGGCGGGCGGCCCCACGAACAGAATTGAATTTGACCCGGAATTCGTCATCAGGGAGTCTAACCCAATCGTTTGAGACTATTTTCGGCTCAAATTTTTTATCATTTTATCAACAGGAAAATGTTTTTCGATTTGGCAACAAATATCGTTGTAATCTTTCATTGTAAATGAATTCAAATGAATTAAATTTTTTCAAAAACCTACACAGTAAACGAATACACTAAAAAGCTTTTCAGGAATATCAATTGAAGAACATAAATAATAATAAACAAAAGATCAACATAGCAAGTAAGTACCTAGCTGAATAATAATCAATAATTTATGGTTCATGATCTGCATTCTTTTAGCTTCGAAAGAACCTGTGTAGCGAATATCTGATATTCAAATTGCCGGGTCCGGACCACCCCTCGAATCTTGGGTATTGAAGACCTTTTCTTTTTTTAAGTCCCCCTTAAAACACAAAAATATCGTACTACCGAAAATTTTCGGGGAGGTGGGAAAGATGGGGTCCGAACCCCATCGGACCCCCCCTCGCTACAGCTTTGGTTACTGAAAAACCGAGGAACACTATGTATATTAATTCTGAGAAGTAGTCATGCGCACATGTTCATATTATATTCATCACCTGATTTCTCAAAGTGCATGGGAGAATAAAAATGTCAAGGAAGGAAAAAACGAGAAAAGAAGTGTGAAATGCTACATTCCACTATTAAAGCGATTGCACTTCTGAGCACAATTTGCATGTCTTCCTTTTGAATTAGTAGGTGATATTTTCTTCGTGCGCAATTCAAAGAAAAATACTCAAGGCAGAATTGAAAGGGAGTAATAAATCCATGTAACTCGATATAACTGGGCAGATTGGAAATCGGAGAATGCCGTTCTATGTGGAACCTCCTATATTGATAAACCGAGGAACTCTGGCACTTGAATTAAATGTAGCAGCTGTTTCCTGTGTAAGGAAAATGTGACGTGTCGACTTCTGAAGGCTACGTCTAGAACTTGCGTGCTTTTGTTATGAAATGTTACCGGCTCATATACAGTAATAAGATGTTGAGAGACCGGGAGTTGAGATAAATGAGGTGATGTATGGAGTGAAACTAGAAGTAGGACATTTTAATTGGAAAAATGATTAATAGGTAATTAGGAAACTCCGAATTATGGAGTAAGTAATTCGGGCTTTGCGACTCTCTAACAATACCTGTATTCTGACCTTAGATACGATTAGTAGCAAATTTATATCTCTTTGAGCTGATTCCTGAAGCACATATTGAAAATATGTATTATAAAAGAAATAATAATAATAATAATAACAGTTATTTATTGAACTAGTCAAATGGCCATTGTCCGGAGTACTTCAGCCCTGTACAATTATTGAATAATATGTAGCGAAAAAAAACACATTTATATATTATAATTCATTATTTGAATTAGTTTTTTCAGTCTGTGAACATAAGAATTATGCTGGGATTCAAAATTCCATAAAAAATTATGAAAATTCACATTTTAAATAAATTTCTCGGAAATCAACAAGAACTAACAGAAAAACGTATAGACATATCTTAGTTGAACTATATATTATTCACAAAATTTTCAATTAGGTCTGCAAAAAAACACTCAAAAAAATCCGAATACACCATTTACATTGTATCGATAAGTTTCCTTTGACACTTTTTAATGGGTCAACAGATTCTCATTTTATAGTAGTGGCACTAATACGCTGTAGTTTTTATTCCGAGTTCCTAGCACAATATAGCAGATATAGTTGCTCATGTGGTAATTTTGCTTATAAGTCGAAAACTATAGTCCGTTCCCGAAAGTTTGAGCTGTCGGTTGGCCATGACAATTTGGCATATTCCACTGTGTATATTGAAATTTTAGATTATGTTGTTTATTTTCTTGTCAGATTGATACGCAATGTTGTCAAAATAACATAGAATTCTCTGATAACTCGCAAGCTAGTCGGACGAGGCTGGGTACATTCGGCCACGTTGACTTTATTTTACGTTATGACAGCAAACACTGCCAATTTCAGATAAATAAACAAACGCCTACTTTGCCCTCAAACTATCGCGAACGGACTATACCTACCGACATTTTGTGTCTTTCGAAAAATAGACCACTGAATTGTTTATTGCGGGAAAATAATTATTCAAATCTGGATACTCTGATAGCCTGGTATTATTCATTTATGAAATCAACATTCCTGCTAAAATATTTGAACTACCGACGTACAGGAGATAACTTCTTTAATATGGAAATTTTCAGGCTAATTTTTAACATTTTAATAGCAGAGTTGAATTAATAAAAGAATTAAATAATTAATAAAGTTCTTTTGGGGTAGGTTCATCAACTTTTCAATAGAAGAGTAGAATCAATAAATGAATGAAATTAATCCAAAAGTTCCAAGGATATTAGAATTTGAATTATTGTTGTCCTGCATGAAGCGTGAAAACGTTTCTGACTTGAATAATGTTGTTGGCAATATAAATTGTATTAGATATTGTCGTCGGATAAATATTATCATTCTGAATTAATCGAACTGTAACAAAAATATCTCTTTTCAACGATTCGAAATTATATTTCTGGTGACTCTAACAACTATAGTGAAATAATTCATTCTTTTTCTTTAGGTACAATGCACGAGTACTATTAGGCACTGGATGCGAATTATAAATAAGAAACTGGTTGTGTAGAACCACAACAGCACAAGTCTGCATAAACGATAACTAATGACTAATGTAATACCATATGTTGAAGTGTTATATCTGAAATTACTAGAATAATTGGAAATAAGTACAATGTGAAAACAGCACTCAAGACTCAAGATACTATCATTACATAGGCAACCTAATAGTGGAAATCAACCAAAAATTGCACATACATATAAATCCCTTCAGTCAGGGATCTCAAATGAATCTGAGCTTAGTTAGCTTCAATAAAAAGATCCAGCTTGAAAGAGATCTGAGATTGATTGTTTGACAACTGATTCAATCAAAAATAGATCGAAAAGCAAAAATTATGAAAAAATCCCAAATAATAACTAAATAATTACATAGATAATAATTAGAATGTGCCTATCAATATTAAACATGTAACGGGTTATCCAATTCGCGGTTTCAAAAGTATAGGGCTGGAATTCGATATCTGTCAAACGAAGTTTTGCAAAAAAATTTTTTTTGTTCAGTTGAAAGTCTGACATTTATGAAAATGGATCGCTTGACTATCGCACAACGCATGAAAATTGTAAAAACCTAATACAAAAATGGCGATTCTGCCACAGCCACATATCGTGCTTTAAGAGCAGATTTTGGTTTACATAATCGTCCAACTACGCAAGCAATTGGTAAATTGTGAAGAAATTTGAAGAGACTGGATTGGTTACAGATATTGTAAGCCCTGTGCATCATCGTTTTGCTCGTACCACTGAAAATATCGCTACTGTAAGTGAAAGTGTTGCCGAAGACCCGAATCTGTCGATTCCTCGTCATTCTCAGGAATTAGGACTGTCTTACGGCACATTATGGCGTATTTTGCATTAAGATCTACACCTACACCCAAATAAAATCCAGCTCACACAACAACTGAAGCCAGCCGACCATTCACATCAACATCGTGGATACGTCGAATGGGTGCTTGAACAACCGGCGGGGGACGGCGATATCAACTGGCCACCAAGATCATGCGATTTGACACTGCTTGACTTTTTTGTGGGGGCTACGCGAAATACCGTGTTTATGCAGATAAACCTTTAACTCTTGAGTAGTTAAAAACCAATATTCGTCAAGTTATGGCTGAGATACCGCCCAATATGTGTCAAAAGGTGGTCGAAAATTACCTCAAAAGAATCGATGCTTGCAACAATTCGGGTGGTTGTCATTTAAATGATGTAGTGTTTCACACAAATGTCAACGTACAAACTTTATAATAAAAAAGAAATATCATGATAAAAAATATTTTTTATGTGTTTTATTCACGTTTACTTTTGAAACCGCAAAATGGATAACCCTGAATATTTTATCTTCATGAACTGCTCATTCTGGAGGTTCATCAGTATAAAATACAGAAAACTTTCACAATATTTATACTGTATCGCGAAACAAAGTCAACGCCTTGTCAATTTTCACCCTCATAAATGTACAAACCCATTAACGTCCTCTTTTTGAACGCTTCGTGTCACAGATGTTTTTCAGTGCGGGAACAATCAAGTAATGATCAATATCTATCACTAAATGAACCGCTAACCCCACGGAGAGTATCCCCTGCAACTTCAAACAAACGCGGACCCCTATTAATGAAACTGTCTCGCTAGCTTCAAACTCTCAACTCTTTCCGCATTTTCATTTGTAATTTCGAAGATCGCTGCCATCCCTTGCTTCCACCATGGAAAGCGGTATACTGGAGATAACGGATAGATGTGTCAGCGATAAAATTTACGCTCCTTGTTTCACTGTATAAAGCAGAAGGCAGGAGGCAGAACCCTTTGGGAATTGTTGTGAGGCATTTAGTTCAATATCGATAAGAAAATCTTGAAAGGGAATTCTCAACATCAATACGGAATGGAGAAGTTTTAATAAGTTTGTTGAAGAGCCCAGATACTTTCACGTTTTGCTCCACGAGTGGAGCTAGCCTTTTGGAGGTTTTAAAGAGTATTATCAAGGAGTTGGAGATTAACTTTATTTAGTGGTTTAATTTCATTTTATGAGGATTAACAGTTGAATTTCTCTTTATATTTCAAGTACAGGCAGTTACAGCTTCGATCTTTCAAAAGTTTTCATATAATTTCATTGAGATTTTTGAGAGTATTTGGCAGCCAAATTAACTTTTATAGAACGTTCCTTTTAGATTGATGAATGTTTGATTATTTGATTGAGCATTATTACTTGGTGAATGTTTTCGAAGCAAAATTATCAAGATTTACAGAATATCACAGTATTTTCATTAATATTAGTTATCATTAACGTTCACAAATATTTTTCAAACAAACGCGGACTCCTATTTATGAAACTTTCTCACTAGCTTCAAAATCTCAAACTTACTACATTTTCATTTGTAATATCGAAGATCGCTGTCATCCTTTGCTTCTACTCTGGAAAGCGGTATACTGGAGATCATGGAGATGTGTCAACGATAAAATTTACGCTCCTTGTTTCACTGTATAAAGCAGAAGGCAGGAGGCAGAACCCTTTGGGAATTGTTGTGAGGCATTTAGTTCAATATCGATAAGAAAATCTTGAAAGGGAATTCTCAACATCAATACGGAATGGAGAAGTTTTAATAAGTTTGTCGAAGAGCCCAGATACTTTCACGTTTTGCTCCACGAGTGGAGTTAGCCTTTTGGAGGTTTTGAGGAGGTATTTGTCGAGGAGTTGGAGATTAATTTTATTTAGTGGTCTAATTTCATTTCATGAGGTTAAACAGTTGAATTACTCTTCATGTTTCGAGTAGAGGTAGTTATAGGTTCAATCTTTCAAAATTTTGGTCTTCATATAATTTCAGTGAGATTCTTGAGAGTATTTGGCAGCGAATTAACTCTAATGGAAAGTTCCCTTCAAATTGATGAATGTTTAATTATTTGGTTGAGCATTATTACTTGGTGAATGTTTTCGAAGCAAAATTATTAAGATTTATAGAATATCACAGGATTTTCATTGATATTAGTTATCATTAACGTCCACAAATATTTTTCAAACAAACGCAGACCCCTATTAATAAAATTGTCTCGCTACCTTCAAACTCTCAACTCAGGTTTAACAGTTGAATTATTTCCCATGTTTCGAGTACAATTGGCAGCGAAATTATACTCTGAATTCAATCATTCGATTGAGTCTTACTTCGTGAAGGGTTTTAATAGAAACATCATAGAAGTTTTGTGGTAATTTTTACAAATTATCTTGAGACGATTATGAGAATCTCCCGATATCACTAATAATTGGGAATGCTATTCCTCAATCTGTACACCTTTTACTAATTATTTCCAATAACCTTACCTGAAAATACTAGAAGAATGCTCTGACCCGTAACCGAGCCGTCAACGAATTGATCAGATATATGGTTTCAAATTATTGAGAGAGTTCGACAATTCTTCCTCATTCGAAGTACAACTCAGTAGGTTGAATGAACAGAAAATAACAAAAAGATATCTAAAATGAAAAGGAGAAGAATAAGAAAAAGATTAATATTATTGCAAAGGCGTTATGAGACACCGCGTAGGATAAAACATTAGCTGAATTCAAAAACTAACAAAATCCGTAAACAAGCTAAAGAATACCGTTTTCTAATTATAATTATCGAATCAACAAGATCCTAAGCGATTACGAGTCAAAACGGCACAAGAGCAATGGACACCAAAATAGGCAACGCGAAACTGAGGATACATAAAACAAAACGGCGCGGCCACGAAACGTTGACATAAAATTTAATTATGTGTTTGGGAATTCAGAGCAAAGCTATATTCCAAATAATTGTAAATTTTAACGTATTTAAGTATGTAAGCAAGTACACAAAGCAAAAATATTCGATGGGTTGAAAAATGATATTTTTCTTGGGCGTTTCTCAAAGTCGGGAGAAATTCATCCACCACATTCTTATTAAAACCTCGCGTACGCATTGTAATGTCTGGATGTCTACGTCTAAATCCACGAAGCCATTCAAGTCCAGCTCTTCCTTTAGCTTCGGAAAAATTGATGGGTAAATTATTTCTTTCTGCCATTTTGGTGAGCTGAGGTTAAGAAATCCTGAGTGGTCAACCCGTATATTATTCTGGACTCCATGTCAACAAGTTCCAGGTTGAACACTGTTTGTTTGCTACCTAACTTTTAGCTGAGCCTACAGCTATTTTATTTTTACCTTTGGCTCTTCTTTCTAATACCAGGAACGTCAAATTCTCTTCTCGCGGTTTTGTAAGCCATACCATCTCTAATGCCTTTTGCATTTGTTCTTCAGGCCTCTTTTGGCGATTAGTTTTACGTTTATAAATTCTCGGCATGATCTGTAAACAAAAACTATTAATGGGGTAAATGATCCCAGGGATCATTTTAGACACACAGAGGGGATCATTTCACCCCAAATACCAAATTACAGAATATCGATCAAAACAAAACTTTAACATACCGCGTGCGATGATCGAACATTGCTTAAATATTAGCTAACTGCTACTAATACCCGCAAATGAAACAACGTTTCAATGAACACTTACATGTAAAAAAAAACGAAAGTCCAAAAACATGCTTACCTTAGATCAGAGCCACACTTTTTGATTATTTTTTAATAAAATCACGCCAAGCACTCGCACCGCATTGACATTTTACAGGTAACTCGCAGGGGCGCAGGGGAACATGTTTCATGTGTATTTGGATAGATGGTACTGTTTCTGATTTACGGCGGGGGATCATTTGACCCTTAGGGATCGTATTACCTCACTTTCCCCTACTCCCCATAGCAATCTTTATCTTGAAAAATCTATCAATGAAATTCATTATTCGGCTTCACAAGTTCACAAATTTCTCAATTATTGAATAGCTACAGACTTACAGAAACGTAGCAGGAAATTTAGACATTTGAAACCGGCATTTGACGCGTGATTATATCTTGTCACTGAAGGATTCAAAATAGCTCATCACCCGCAGCTTCACGGTTCTTTATTCAAGCGTTCGAGCAAACATGACGCCTATTTGATGGCTGGCTCGTGGCCAACCAGATCATGCACAGCTCATTTCGGATGCCGTTGCACATCTGTCGTCTGTGAGTTGTTGAAGAGGCATTGATACGTCAGAAGAAGATATTTAGTGGTTCTGGTATAATATATTGTCAAAAGAGAATTGGTAACTATTAAAAATTTTTAAGAGAGCAAGAATGCTTTTACCTCAAAATTTTGTACAGAACTTTGAATTCATGCTCAGTTTATGAATGCAAAATCTAAGCACGATCGGAATTATATTATGGAAATTATTGAAATAAGAAATATGTAAAAAGGTAATAGTTAAAAAAAATTAATTCTGTGGTTCTGATGATGCGATCCGCCTAAAATTTTGCATAAGCATTCAGTATATCAGTCTTCATTTACAGAATAAATTTCATTTGAATCTTTTTGTGGAAATATAGAGGTTCTTCTCTTCAACATTCAAATTGAATACTATATTGTTCTGATAACACTATGACCACAAAATGTCGCAAGAGGCTTTTTATGAGCTTCTTGAATGTGGCCACGAAATTTCATTTCGCTTGTTTTCGTTTTGTGTGATATAAAGAGGAGCAAACATTCTGAATTGTCTCATTTTATGGGACACCCTGTACGATTTGTATTCAATTTGATTACTGAGTCGAACCCTATCGTTTTAGACCATTTTCGGCTCAAAATTCGGAAACTATAGACATTCGGGCTGAACGATAAAGTACTAATTTGAGTAGAACGAGCGCTGAATAATAAAGAACGCTATGACACTGTCTTGCCCCACCTTCCCCTAGTCATTGTTGAGGAGCAGTTTAAAAGTTTTTCATCGTATCATTGCTCAACCGATTAATACTTTCACGTATAATACACTGCGCAAAAAAAACGCACATTATGGAAATCTCAAATTTATTCTACAACTGAAGGTGTTCTCAATGATAATTATTTTTATCAGAATTATGCATGTATATGTTATCCACTTTCAACGTTTTTCTTCAATAGAGATGTTTTTTCTCAGCAGGAATAAAAAAAGATGAGATTATCAGATTTTGAATGTATTGGCTCCATTCTGAAATCAGTTGTTCTCGATCAATTCTAGTGATCAATAGTTTTTCTTTCGTTTGATTTTCTACACTCGATCGCTATGCAACGCGAAACACGTAATTTGACCTAAGAGGAATGTTCCCAAGCGGTAGTTTTGCGAGAAGAAGGGTGGACATACACAAGAATTGCAGGAAGGTTTGGAGTTTCCCATACAAGTGTGTCCAGAATGTTGCAGCGATTCAGGGAGACAGGTATGAATGTCCGAAGATCAGGACAGGGTAGACCACGGGTAACAACTTTCATTCAACACAACGTTACTTGAGAGTTTCTTCGTTGAGACAACGGTTTGCAACTGCTCGCCTCCTTCAAAATCAGCTTGAGCAATCTCATGGGGTGCAAATTAGCACTCAGACAATAAGAAATCACCTCAGAGAATAATATGATTTAAGGCCTCGTGTCGCGGCAAGAGGCCCAGGTCTTACCCCAGCCCATCGAAGGGCCCATTTGGATTTTGCGAGACAGCATATCCATTGAGAAGAGGCTGATTGGGAAAGGCTTCTCTTCACAGATGAGTCTAGATTCTGCCTCTACCATTGTGATCGACGTAACCTTGTATACAGATGTCCACATGAATGATATGCTCAGTGCAATTTCCTGAATACTACTGTTTTCGGAGGAGGATCGATTATGGTATGGGGTGGAATATCTTTGACTGCTCGCACATACCTAGTGCTCGTTGATAATGGAGCTATGAATGCTGATAGGTATAAAAGGAACATTCTTGAAGAGCATGTAGTGTCATTTGCCCCATACATTGGTGAAAATTTCGTTTTTATGGACGATAATGCCAGACCCCATCGTGCGCTCATCGTTCAGGAGTACTTTGAAGAGGTTGAAGTTTTCGAATGGAATGGCCAGCAAGAAGTCCCAGATCGGAATCCGATTGAGTAGGTCCAGCTACTCTTAATGACTTAGGAAATCAACTCAGAGAAATCTTAGAAGGATTAGAACAGAACATTTTAAGATCACTCATTTTGAGTATGAACCGTCGTTGCCGAGCTGTAATTAACGCAATTGGTGGAAATACCAAGTATTAAATCACTTATCAGCATTCCAATATTTTAAGAATTGTTTTATTCTCTCTTTCATATAAGATTCGGAGACATCCTGAATTTTCTTCCATTTAATGTATCTTATTTCGTTCAAACCTCCCGAGAGAACATAAAAAATAAGTTATAATATAATAATAACACAACTCTATATTGTCATTTTTGATCCTTATACATATGTGTTAGTTTTCCTTCATACACATGAATATCCTAGCAAATGAGGAAAGAAGAATATACCTAATTTCTATTGCATTATGTGAATAATACATGGTTCATAGGAATCACAACCAGAGTAACAGCTGTTCTATTGACAGCAGAAGTTGGTCCAGAATATAATGCAAGCCATAATATAGGTATAAGCGTGACTAATCGTTGAATGATGAAAGGTAGCGTAGCCGAAACAATGCTCCCAGACAGCACTATTGAATTTGAGTTTCAAGAAATGGAAATGCTATGGCCCTTTAATTTTATGACTGAAAAACTAGAATCATCATTTTTGTATGACAATTATTGTTTTCATTTGTAATAAAATTGTTTCAAAATTTAATTTATAAAGTAGCTGTTAGTCATTAAATTTGAACATTTACTCATTTCACTTTTGACGCCTCCATACTGTATTAGTCGTTACTATCGAGAATTTTCGTAGAGGAAAAAAGTTGGGCGTCTCGTCAAAATGAAGCTACTCACAAATATTCAGATTGTTAGTAATCATTATGAAAACAGGCGCTTGACCCTTGGACAAATACTTTTGATTGCGTATTTATGTCTTTCACGACGTAACATTTTGTCAGTAGAACAACGATTAAATTTTTCAATCACCTCCGGCGATATGATTTCTGTAAATTCTCAGAAAGTTCATTTTAAACTCTATTGAAGTGGGGTTCAAGAAATGGAAATGCCATGGCCCCTAAATTTTATGACTGAAAAAACTAGATTATTTTTCCTAAACACAATTTACTTAAATTTCAATCATGCAACAGTCGAATCACGTAACATTGCCCATATTGATTTTATGATTGTCCCATCATTGAAAAACGCCCATCAAACATTTCTCAAAATTTTTTTTGTTCAGTAAAAACCTGTTAAACTCTTCATGTAAATTTCAACTATGGCAACCGTCGTTATAATAATCTATAATCGATAATATAAATTCGGGCGAAATGACGTCCACCGCTCTGCGGGATCACCTAAATTTCAATTTTATTCCTCGATGGCATAGAGACCGAGCGTCGGTGATAATTTGTTCCATAGGCGCTCGACGCTGTTCATGAAATTAACAATCAAATTAATGAATTGTTACTGAAGGGCGTAATGAACGGTTTATGTTTCTCCCTGTACACCTAACTGATTCTGAAAATATGAACCGGTCTGCATTTCAAATGATTACTCTTGGTTGTTTTGGACGTTTAGTTTTCCCCGTTGTGAAAGGAATTTAATTCAAACGCGGCACATTCAATCAGGTCATTGAAATGGTTTTCACTCTTCGGCTTTTCCGTTTTTTAGGATCGTTATTTCCGCATTTTTTAGATTAACTTCTTCTACTTTAGTGTTTTCGAAGTGAGGATCATTTTCACTTTAAATTGTTGTTTTCTTTCTATGTTGACATTCATTATTCTGATATATAATATTTGAATTTCAGGATGGCTTAGGGGCTATACATGAAGTTACAGAGTCGTTTTTGAATTGATGTATTAATTTTGAATCGATTCAATAAAGTTTCATTTTATTTTTCTGTCCTTTTTTGCATCGATTTTTTCGTTTCAGTTTCAGAATTCCGAAGGCATCTTGGAGAGGTTTCGGTTTGACTAAATAATAAAAAAGAAATCCTTCAATATTCAAATAGTTTTTAGGTGTTATTTTTTTGTTGGAATGGCGAGACAGGGTTTTTTCTACTGAGCTTCTTTCCTGAAACCCTAGTATCATACGAAAAAAGATATGGTACCCCGTTTTTGCACTAACCTCAGTAAGGGATTTTTGTTTTGTATTAGGTATGTTAGCTCTTGATTTCAAAAAAATATAAAGGGTTTTCCAAGAGGTCTTATTTTGAATAGCCCGCTATTTCGGTTGATGTCACGTTTGAAGCTGTAATTTTTTGACATTTGACAAGTAGAGACTACGCTATTGAAAAAATGGAACGATACACGCTTCAAAAACGCATTGAAACTATTAAATTTCACTATAAAAATGGTGAAAACTTGGCAGAGACGGTTCGTAAACCTCGAACATTTTTGGGACGTCGTGAAGCACCTTGTCGGACCGCAATAAAGAAATTGGTGGAAAAATTCCAGCTGTTGGAACAAGTTAGTGATGTGAAGAATAAAACCACGTGTGCACGTCGCTCAAGAACAGAATATTGCTGCTGTATCCGAAAATGTTGAAGAAAACTCAGGTTTGTCCATTCCTCGTCGTTCTTTGGAATGAGGCATTCCACAAACGTCATTGCACCGTATTTTGCATAAAGATTTGGGTCTTAAGGCTTATAGAGTTCAGTTAACACAAGAAGTTTTTGCTGATTGGGTCGTTGAAATGCATGAAAATGATCCGGTATAAATCTAAAAATCATCTTGAGTGATTGAGGCCCATTTCCACCTCGGCGGCTTCGTCAACAAGCAAAATTGTCGCATCTGAGGCTCGGAAAACCCAAGAGTTATTTTGAAAAGCCTCACTATCCCCAACGTGCTACTGTTTGGTGTATGTTATGGTCCGGCGGAGTCATTGGACCTTACTTTTTCGAAAATGAGGCTGTAGCAAAAGTTATGACAACACTGTCGATTCGAGGATATTTCAGGCGAATAGTTCCCTCACACCACCTGAAGTTTCAAAAAGAAATAATTACTAATTCTCCAAATACTTCCAATCCGTTTTGAATGTGAATCTTTACAGAGAAAAAACTATCGATAAAATTATTCATTTTGATGATCCACATGAACACACTGTATTAAAGTTAAGTTTCTGTCCTTTACCCAAGTTACTGATTGAGGTAGAGTCCATTCTTGATGAACCTGAAAATACCTATAGAATAGATCTTTTGGCTGAGATAACGCTGGGTTATAAAGAAGAAAACCCGTGTCTCGAAATAGGCAACCTATTTCCCGAAGTGCCGAAACATCGGCTTCCAAAGTTTTACATGGGTGCAAAATTAACATTTAAAACATCTCAAATAAATTCTGGAACCCCATTCAATTTAGCTTTCAGTCGACCAAGTTGCCTTCCTATCGCTTCAGCTGAATATTTAAATGTCCTGCTGCTATATAACCTGTTAAAACAAATTATGGCTCGAATAGGTTAGGGCTGTCCAAACTATATTATCCAGGATTGAAGTATCGAAGAAGTAACAGGTCGATAAGAAAGGACTTACAGATCATTATTCAATATTTCATATTGTTCCATTTATACATCATACTTTTTACAGACAATTAATTTCAGATATACACTTTTTTCATATGGTACTCAATAA